>CM074495.1:6024502-6243118 GCA_037389245.1 Oryzias sinensis
TTGCTTGATCTCGTCTCTTGAGATCAGTTTGAGCGTCTCATATTTGTATCATTCTGTGATCATTTGCTTCTGAACTCTTGCTCCTAAGGGTCCCTTAGGAGCAAGAGTTAAGCAAGAATGAGAAAAGACATCACTGAGACAAATGAGCTTGAGTTGAGACAACTGTTAGAGCAATAATTAAGAAGTGGGAGAGACGACCCTAAGACGCTCATAGACAAATCTGAGAAGAATGAGTCCTAAAAGAGATCTCATTGTCGTCTGTCTGATGTCTCTTTCATGTCTGAATCATTTCTCTTGAATGTCTCACCAAAGCCGTTAATGAGAATGATATTTGAGATATATTTGAGAAAGAAAAGAGAATTTAGTTTTTATAGCAGTGGTCGCCAATCCTGGTCCTCAAGGGCCACCATCCTGCAGGGTTTAGATGTTTCTTTGCTCCCCAGATGTGAATGAACAGGTGATTAACCACCTCCTGCAAAACTTGAGGAGGCAATTCAACCACTGCAGCAGATCTGTTGGAGCAGGAAAACAGCTAAAACATCCAGAACAGTGACATTCAAGGACCAGGATGGGAGACCATTGATATACAGTAACAGTAAAAACAAAACTAGAAATGTAAATGCTTTACACTTTATTTGGGCAGCACCATCATCAGTACAGCATTTGAATTGTGGTAGCAGTATTAGACACTTTTTAAAATATTAAATGCATTAAGTACATGAACCGTGGCATACTCAATGTGGTTGACATGCTGGTCATGAATACTTCCAGATTTTAAACAACAAACACACTGACAGCACTGCTGAGGTACAAGGAAAAAAACAAGACAATGTAACCACATAAAAAAGTACCTGATAAAAACATTCTCTGAAACTTGCAGTCTATCAAATCCATGAACCAATTTGAGAACCAAATTAAGATAAAAAATAAGAAAAAAGATGGAAGAGAAACCAGTCCGCATACTGTAGATCATAGCAGTGGCCTTAGAACCTGTTCTGGCCCTACATTTGTTGACAAAGGCTTTCTTGAGCTTGGCGTCTTCTTTGTTCCCAACCAGGTAGAGTGGCACATCTCAGGACATGAGCTGTAAGACAAGAACATTAAAATCTGGAATAAGTAAATTGATAATAGACAGCACATAACAAACAATAACACTTCAAGCTAGAAGCAAACTGTAGTTTTATAAAAGCAGCTGCATAATGCCCACATAAGATTACGTTTCTGTCATCCCTAAAAGCAGCCACATCTCGCTTGAGAGGACATCTGTTTCAGTTAAAAGAATTGAAATGCAGCATACTATGGGCATTACCTATTTAACAAATAAGGTTCAAATCTGTTTCATTTCATTTTCATGATACAGTCCAGATCAAACATTTAAGAAATGATCAAAAGTCACATTCTGCATGGTTGGCTCTTAACAAGGGAAAAATAATACCCTTGTCTTAATTGGGACGCTGAGGGCTGATCGTGTCAGACGGCAAATTGTGGAAGAAGATATTTCAACGAATATATATTATAGTATGATTAAGAATTTTGTGGTCAATATGTTTGGATTGTTCAGAATATTTCCATTAGTTTTTTAAAGTGGAGCACTTTGGCTTATGTCTTTGTTCTGTTTGAGACTGAAGAATTACCAATTAGTGGTACAAAAGTAAAGGTTGGAAAAAAGTCTGTTATACTTAGAAAACTTTATAAAGCCACCCTTTAAATTGTATTTTATTTCTTTTAATGTGACAATCTTGCTATTTAAATCAAATTACCCCAAAATAAAGATTTTCAAAGCTAAATTTTAGGTTAGCCAGGGCTGCTCATTCCTGGTCCTTGGGATCCATCACCCTGACTGTTTTCCAGATCTCCAAGCCCTGCTAGCTGTTGATCAGCTCAACCAGATGTCTCCACATTCTGACTGGATGAACACACCTGGTCCAGCTAATCAGCAGCAAGCAATTCAGGGAGAGCTGGAAAACAGGCAGGGTGGTAGATCTCAAGGACCAGGGATGAGCAGCCCTGAGTTAGATTAATACAAGATTAATTAGAATAATTAACTGCAGGTCATGATTAACTAACCACACCCAAAAATGAATCGTATGACAGCACTCATAAATATGTACCTTTGCAGAAACTCCAGGGTTGAAGCCAGCTCAGTTAGATAATGACTGTTAAAGCAGAAGTAGCTTCTGAACATCAGGCACAGTGCTGCAATGTTGTTGTGTAGGATGGAGCGGTCCAAACTCAGCATGAACCTCCTTGGGGAAAAGCAAGACTGTCCTAAAGACAGAACAATGGATGAAGTAAACATGTCACTTATGTACAGTGTACAAAGACAAAACCTTTAGAATAATTTAACATTTGAAACTTTACTTACCACATACAACTGGAGTTACAGTTGGAGTCAACGGCACCTGCTGCAGCTGGACCTCGTCTGCATCTTCTACAAGAACATGGCTTCCTCCTCATTAAAGTAGCAGAGCAGAAGAAAGAGCGTCTCTTTAACATCTCATCTCTTCTGAGCAGCTTCTGCTCTCCCCGCATCATCTGCAGCCTTTTAGAGTCTGGAAAAACTTCTTGCTTTCATCAGTTCTGCAACCAGAGTGCAAACCATTTCCTTCCTTAGTCTTGGGCCAGGTCCCTTTCCCCTCTCCAAAGACTGCACAAATTCCTCAAAAAACTTACTCCATGGAATTTCAAAGCTGTCCTCCCAGTCAATGTATGTACAGTCCTCGGCTTCTGGAAGATGTGGATGATGAACTTCTCTGTGACAATAACAAAAGTCATGATGATTGTGCTGGTGAGGTCTCAACAGATGATGATGTGCTGTTCTCTGGTGTTTGGTCTGCAACAAAAAACAAACAAACAGTATAAGTGTATTAAGTTTACACTGTACTGTCAGTGTGTTACCCATTCATATTCATATCCACATCCGTGCATTACA
Organism: Oryzias sinensis; assembly: GCA_037389245.1. Lineage (NCBI taxonomy): Eukaryota > Metazoa > Chordata > Actinopteri > Beloniformes > Adrianichthyidae > Oryzias > Oryzias sinensis. Next base: position 6,027,435 of record CM074495.1, read on the forward strand.
AAAACTCATTTGTAATGTTTGAGACTCACATTTTGTAATGTTTGAGACTCACATTTCAATTTCCAGAAAGCAAGACGTTTCCAGGACGTTTCCAGGCTTGAACAGGTCTCAAAGCTGGCAGCAAGTCAGCCTCTTCTATGAATCGTAGATCCTCATACAACTCCATTTATTCCAATGGACTGCAATTGTTCTTCCAGGATGTCTTCTGTGGCTCTGGTAGGACTTCCATAATGGCAGTGTGGAGGAACATGGGTTTCTGATTCACTCATTTTCACGTGTAGAATTTAGATCACCTTGAATCAGAGAGGGGAAAAAAACATGTGTACACATTTTATACAGCACAAAGTAAGATCTGGAAAGGTTTTTAAATATGATTTATATGATTTACTAAAATCCTCGTACATTATCAGTGTTGACATTGTTGGCTTAGCTACATCTCTCAGGGGTTGACATAGCCCAGAAATTTAGCCCAGTAGTTTTTGAAACTTACTGGCCCTGCCTGAAAGTTACTGGCCCGACACCGCGCATAGCGGGACCCGCCGCTCCGCAGGTGCTTGCAACTTTAGGGGGGTCCGGGGGCATGCCCCCCCGGAAACTTTTAATATGGTGCAATTTGGTGCATTCTGGTGACATCACTTATTTCTACACTTTTCAATGACTGAAAATAGACCCTATCAAACTTAAATCTGCTCTAGTCTGTTTCAGATGTTTTGAATAGAGCACTGCAGTGCAGTAGGTAACACTAGTTCAGAAGTTTTCATGGTGCTTCTAACGGCAAATATCGCAATAAATCATAAACCTTAAATGTGTTAAAACAATCTAATGGCAGCTTGAACCATTTAACGAATCAAATAAATCCCTTAATGCATTTGACCAATCGGATGGACGCCTTCACATTGTTGACCAATCAGATGGAGCCCTGTTATGTTAGATGTTAGTCACCTATGTCAACGAGGGTCATTTGGAGTATAATTTTTAAACTGGGAATGGTTATTTGGTTATTTTGCTGTTTGTTTATATACCGCAAATTATATCGTTATCGCAATTTTAATCTCTGATATCGCGAGTTTTCCTCATATTGTGCAGGTCTAACTGAGATCATTCAGCTAACTAGAAATACTTACTGCTTACAGTGTTGTAAAGAAAAACAAAATTAAGTAGTTTAACATTCTACTGCATTTGAGTCTGAGATTCAGGTATTTGGAGTTGCCTTTGATTCTTTGACATTCAGCTTAAAGCTTAGTGCATACAGTTTCATCTTCAATGCATTCATTAAATATCTTGCTGTCCATAGTACTAATTCCACCCACTACTCCATCCAACATATTCCTATCTATTCCTGCCATGTCTTCCACATCTCTGACATGCTTCTGTCTCTCTTCAGTGACGGTGTCGGATTTATAATCAAATGTAATAATAACCCACTGGCTTGTGCCTTCGTTGTTGCTGTTTAACATTGTTTTGTATTGAATTGTTACATTCAATAAAGTTTGGGGAAAAAAAGTAGTGAGCGCGTGCCGCGTGGTGCTCGGCACTGAAAGCCGCGCGCGCGCAGGCGGGAGAGAAGGAGAAGTGATCAAAGGTTTCCCATAGAAACCCTTGAAGTCTGAACACAGGACTAGCAGAAAAACTAAATTATGAAGACGAGGTAAATCTACACGTTTTCGCAAAATTTACTTTATTGAAAAAGGTGAAGAATATATAAACCGTTAGATATTTTAGTGGCCCGAGCGGACAAGTGAAAAATAAAGTCTTGTGGTCCGCACTGCTCGAAAAACAGGACCGGGCCAGCGGACAAATGGCTATGTCGAGCCCTGTCTCTGCTCTCTAAACATCTCCACCACTGACAGATGTTTTCCTAATATGCATACTTAAATTTTCAGATTATGCTTTCTAGACATGTGAGCAGTTAATGATGACTTTACTTAAACACATGTCCATAACCAGTTTCAAAAGATGACATGTCAGACCAAACGTCTGCAAGATGATCTTTTAAACAAGATAAAAGGTTTTGACAGCGTAAAAATTGAACATACAGTGAAACTGCACATTTTGAAGTTTGCAATAATGGAAATGGTTTGTGGTGTCGTCACACTGTGAATGGGATGAACCCTGCAGACCCGCTTAACTGAAGAGCAAAATGTCTTCCAGTTACTAACTTAGCACTCACGGCACGCGTTTGGAAAAATATCGAGGCTCATTCTGTAAACTCTGCACTGCAAATAACTCTACAATGTCTCTATTTTTCATTACAAAAAGCACAAGTTAAACTTTTTAAAATGTAATAATTACTTATACAGCCAAAGCCACCGCGAGTGGCCCAGACGTCTGCAGTACTACCGGAGCTAGCTTAAAACACCTTTAGCATTCAACTGAGTTCAGAGTTGGAGGAAAGAAATCGCAAACTTACCGTGCAAACTTCAAAGATTTTACTTGAATCTTTTCCAGACAAGCAAAAAAATGTTGGAGATTCATCCCACGGATTGTTAAAACGCAGAAAAAATACGACAAACGCTCGTCAAAAGTCTGTCGTTCTCTGCACTTCTCCCGCTTGCAGATTCCGGCCCGTTGGTGACGTCACCCACTGAGTTTTCCCTCCCACTGTGATCAACCAATCAGAGATCTGTGTCACGTGAGGCTGTGATACAGTTTAAAATTCAAATCGAGTTACTCCAGGCTTCTGTTTGTTCAATATGATGCAGACTAAAATCAAGAAAAAAGGAAATATTTTCAGCTTGTAAGGCTGCATGAAGGGTGATTTTTAAAGACAAAGATAAAGTAACTCAAACTGAACCCCATAAATCTGTCCCACCCTAAAAAGTTGATTTATTTATTTTATTATTTTTATTTATGTATTTTATTTGTTTGTTTCAAATGTAAAATCTATTTTTTGTTCACTTTAAGGTGATCCAAATTTGATCCCAAATGTCCTTGAGTTGTTTAGTTCAGACATTAATGTGTTAAATGTTTAATACCCACCAACATATAAGTGTGCGTATATGCACTTGTGCGTGTATGCATGTGTGCCAGTGCATGCGTGTGTTTGTGTTTAACTAAACCTAGCATCATTAACCCAACATACATTCTTGTTCATTTATGTTTATCTAAGCAGTCAAAAAAAAGTTTATTAAATCGACACTGCAACGGTGTCTTGAAATTTCATGTTTTTTAAAAAGTTTCAAAAATGTCTTTTGAGGACATGACCGTATTAATGATTGAACTTTTTTCTCTTGAAATTGTAATTAAGTTATATAAATGTAAGCAATAAACAACTTTTTTAAGTTGAACATAAATAAAATAAATAAAAAAAATATTATTTTCCAGAGATGAACTGTAATGCTGTCATCATGAGACTCATTTTAGGGCTTGTACTACTCTCATTTTTCCTTTTGCTGAGACAATAAAAAAAAGAAAAAACAAGATCTAAATTATTGAGCAACAAGAGACAGAACCATTTATGTCTTTCACTGAGACGTAACTGAGATAGGAATTGGAACTAAGGATATCAAATTGAGACATACTTGAGCGCAACATAATATGGCTCATTTTTATCTTAATTGAGATCTGGAGACGAGACAGTTGTGAGAGAATTTTGAGATCTCAAACAGTGCTCACTGTGAGACTTATTTCTCAGGAGAAATGTTTGAGAAGAATGAGAAAAGCAGTTTAGTCTCAAACAGTTCTCATTTATGTCTAGGAGACGTAAATGTGACAGAAACGAGATCTCATCTTCAGTTTTGCTTTGCTATGGGTTGCTAGCCCCCCTCTCTGCAAACCACAACCGAGCACAATTAGCTTGACGGAAAATTTAAGGGTAAAAAATAAAGTATTAACAACATTTCCGTGACTTTTTTTAATAGGAGGAAACCAAAAGACACGTTTTATCGTGAAAACACATTACCAGTCCAGTGTACGAACTGACTGACAAGTTATTAGTACTTTGAAGCATGAAGCATTTCTCTAAGCTAGCTTAGATACATGCTAGCCGTATATAAAAAAAATAAAAAGCACTAGTAAATTCAAGTAAAAAAAACTACTTACCAGGAGCTGCTGAAACCCTTTTCTCCCACTGGTTTGTCTAGGCTGGACAAAAAAAAAAAATTCCAAGCAACCAGGGCAACTGTTTTTCTACAAGGTTAAACCTTCATGTCCGCCAAAAACCAAAAGGAAGCCCATCTGTAGTGACGTCATCAACGACCTGTCAATCATCGTTAAAAGACAAAAGCACCAGAAAACCTTTTTACCTGCATTTTCATTACAAACTGCCCCAACAGATAGATATGGCTATTTATGTAAGTAGGAATAATTAAATTGTAAAATAATTCCCTGTTATGCTGGCCATTTTTTTTATAAACTTGCAGAAAAAAAACTTTGTTTCCAAGATTATGTTTTCCCCACATAAAAAACAGGAGGTAAAAAGCTCCTCTTTTTTAACAGTTCTATTTTCTTTTCACTTTGCAAAAGGTAAAATTAAAGTATTGATAACATTTTGCCAGGTTTTTTTTTTTTGCTGGAAAAATTCCTGATCTGTAATGTAAAACTTGCTTCAGAAGTATTCTTGCAAGTATAATATAATTTTTAAAAAGAGTCACTGTTTGAGTATATGTGACCCAAATGTTAATATTTGCTTGAGTATGTGATTTTATATGAATATGTATCTGCTTTAACTTTGAATTTTGAATTTCTTATTCTGCACACGTTCCTGTATTTTATTCCAGCCACCTGGTTGTGGTGCTTCATGTATGCTTTCCATGCCAGTTTTGTGCCGGATTGTTGCAGGCGCCTCTTTTTACTTTTTGTCTTTAATATTTTTTGTTTGACTGCTTCAAATGAAACAATTCCAAAGAGTGCTGAATAGTGATTTTTTTTTAGCACATCAAAAGAAGCACTTTGTTAAAACCGGGGAACGAGCAACTGAAGCATTAAAAAAAACTTTTTAATCAAAATTATTTTTGACAGAAGCAGACTCGTGGAATCTTTTGTTAACAATCTATATCTCAAAATATTTAAACTTACAAGTCATGGTTGGATCACATTATGGACCATGATTTTCATAAACAGGTACAACACTTGCCAATAGCTTAAAGACAGAACGTTAGGATATGATTATGACTATATTCTGGAGGGTTACAAAGTAAAAGTAATTAAAAAAAAGAGGATGAGTTGGGATTTGACAAAAAGGGCTTAGTGTATTTAATTTTAGAAGCTAACTTAAAGGAAAGGAATTAATTATTAAAGGAAATAAAACAGCCTTTGAAAATGAAAAAGATTCAGAACTTTCTGGTGTTGCGAGAGATAAGAAGAGCTCTGTGTGGTTTAGAAGAAAAACAGAAGTTCTTCAAAAAAGTGGCATACAAATCTAAATATTTGTGAACTGAATTAATTAAGCACAAAAATGTCTTTCAACTTAAAAAAATTAATTAAAAAAGCAACCATTGGAAACTATGTTGATTAATGTCTCTTCAAAAACATGCATATATCTATATTTGGACAAAAATGAATCCTTTCCAGACTGCTTTGAGCCCAGTAATATGCATTCTTTAATGACCTCAGAGAATACATAATGTCCTAACTAAAGTAAAGATTCATTATTTGCAGCCAAAGAGGAACAAAAAGTTGTTATGCAAAGAAGTACTGTGAATCTTTATAAGCCGATTTAATGAGTGTTTCTTCTCAAGTATTAGCTTTACTAATTGTAATTACTAGCTGTAAGACATCTTACGGGTAACAGTTGTTTATGGCAGAAAATGAGTAAATTCAAAGAAAAGGAATCCTAATCCTAGGAAAGATATACAGAAAAGGAATGGAAAATTATGCATTTACAGATAAAATAAATTAACAGCAATAACAGCTCATCTTTGATGTGCCTATGATCCTTCTTAAACAAATCAATAGAGAATGAGGACTCTGCTGAGGCTGCAAATAGAAAACACCACAGGGACAATAATATAATGGGCTTATATTTACAGACTTCAAGTACACTGGCCTGTTTAAAAAGAATCCTAATGTGGTAAAAGCACACAACGTTGCACCTGGATGCGTCAGCCGTCTCGCTGGTTCACTGCACGCGCACAGAGAAAATCAATCTGTGAATCAGTGGCTGTGCATCACGGAGGCAGAGAGTTTTATTGATTTTCAAGAACAAAGGGGTTCCTCTAACTTTAGTCTTCTCTGTCTTCCTGCAACAGCAAAGTTCCCCCTTTAATGTCAGTGGCACAGTACATCCAGAAAAACCTAACACAAACATGCTGACACTCAACGAATGAATTTAAATGGATAGATTTATGCAACTACTGAAACGAATCGTATTTGTAATGATTGGATGCAGCTCTTTTTGCATGGCTGGGCTATCTATCTATAGGAGCTTTATTTAGAATGTATTCATAGGCAAGCATCAAATGCTTACAATGCACTTTTTAAGTCTTTGATATTTTGTGAAGAATAATTTTCTTTTATTCTGTCTTACTGAGCTCCAGAGTTGACAGTAACAAATATTTCCATTTAGACAGCATCAAATTGTCTGACAATAGCAATCAAGCATTCAGGAAAATATGTCGTAGATAAATTGTTTGTAATTGTATATTTTTTAGCGTATCAGCAGATTTTATATTTCTGAAAACATCTCCTATCTGCATGAGCTCAGATTATATTTGAGGATTTCAATGAAAGTTTCACAAAAGTTGATAAAATATATATTATTAATTTATTCTTAGCTGTAACAGCTGATTTTAATAATTCATTTTATTGCAAAATCCTTCAATGCAACTGTGATATTTTGGCTTCTTTGGAGTACAGGATCATCAAAGTTTACATTTGAGTGTATTTAAATATACTTTTTTAAGGCTTTACAGTTTTGCCCCCCACATGTTCTTGACCATCCTTGCAATGTGCCAAGAGGATTATTTATTGTTTTGTCAAAATCATAAATTAGAAGAAGTGCCATAGTGCTTCAACAATTGTTTATAACTCCACGTTCACACTGTGCCTTTGACGAGCGTTCAAGAATGCACATTCTTCAACGTGCATTTAGCCTGTGGTGTTCACACAAGCAGGGAGGACGTTTTTCTTCTTCTTCTTTTTCTGTTGTTTACTAGCATGTGTCCACCAACTACAGTTGGCAGAGGCTCGGTGCAAAATGTCAATGTGGTACAAATCTTACAAATTTTACTTCAGGTTTTTTCTTTCACAGCTCTATTCCAATATACGAAAGACTTGATGTCATACAATTCCAGGCGGGCACAAACTGCAATTATTAATTTCTCCTCCATGATCAATTTTCAAATGGTTGCAATTTCCATTAATTAAACGAAACACCATCCATACCCAACTACCAAATCCGAGTCCCTTCTCATGCGAAGTTCAATCTAGTTTAACCGCATTCATTCTTAATGGCTGTTTGTTTTGTTTGTGGAGCCCAAAAACAGTCTTAAAAACCTGCGTAGAGAGTTGTGAACGCAAGGGTTTTGAATGCAGCAGCTCATGTTTACATAGACTTTACGTTAAGAGTTACATTACAGTTTAAACTTGGTTAAAGTGTGATTTTTAGAAATCAGTGCAATTGAGTCGAGCTTTGTTGGGAACTCTTCCTGCTAACTTGGAAAGTATTTTCAACCTTTTCAATAAGTGAGCAGCTGGAGACTTCAGAATTGCTCATGCTGTCAAGGATTTTATAAAGAACAAGATAACCTTGTTCTGAATAGAAAGAAAATAAAGTGGGAACCTCTTATTTTTAAGTGACCCACATTTATTCGGGGATTAGAAATTTTGTTGTATCTTTGGGTGAATCCACTTACAAACACAAAATATAAAACTTACCGAAATTTTTGGCTTAGAGGCTAAACAGTTGAATAAAAGATGTGTATGAGGAATAACCAACTTAAATCTAAATGACAGAAATTTCCAAAAAGTGTAACAGCTCCCTCTTCAAAGCCATAGATGACCAAAGGAGGACATTACAGAAACAGAAAAGTATTTAAAACCGATAATGTTGTTTTGGAAAAGCTGGACTCTGATGAGCTTCATTGTGTAATTTTAATCAAACCTTTTTATCTGATGATGACAATCATAAAATTTACTGTGACCAGTTAATTTTATGATTGTCTTTGTCAGATTAAAATTCTTTTGTTTTGCTTAGATTCACAAAAATAGCACACATTTAACACCAGACACACATCAACTCTTCCTATTTAACTTATTTTTAAGCAAACACATTTTTCCTCTTTTTGTCTCACTTTGAAAAAATACAATTATCATTCACTATAAGCTATGGTGTTTTATTAACTAACTTGGGAAACATTGGGGCCAACCTACCAGACTGAGGAAAACACAACAGGAAGCAAGACACAAACGTGTAAACTGAGGGCACCAATGAACACATTTGCACAGCCAGTGTTCTTGAGAGAATTCTCCACCCAAAAAAGTATTATGCAACATGAAGCATTATGCAACTGGCTGTTTGGGTACAGAATAAATGGACGAGCTTAATGAAATGGCTTTGAATGAGATGTGCATAATACAAAGCTGAACAATGGCCTCCGTGCTCTGATCATTAAAACTGAAGTTTTCTACTCCTGGGGGGTATTCCAGAAAGCAGGTTATGCTAGTTAGCACAGTAAGTTTGAGGCTAAGGAAGTGGATAACCTCAGCTTTCGGTTACAGAAATGGAGGTATGTTTCAGGGTATGTCAAGTTGCCATAGCAACTCATGGTCTGAACATAACCTGGTCTGGAGCAGGTTTAGTTGAAGGTTAGTTTGCTTTCAGAGAGATGGAGGAGCATGGCGTGTCCATTTGAAGATGATTTAATGGATGAAGAAGCTCAGATAATACTTTTTCCACTGTGAGAGGGTGATAAGACCACATATGGATGTTGGAAAGATAAACTGCTTTACATTGATCTAACTTAATTATTTGCTTCAGTTAAGATGATTAATTTTTTTGAGTTCAGTCAGACAGTTATTTTACTTTCATTCAAATTAAGTCAATTAAGTAGGTGTAACTTTGGTGCTGCTGTTAGATTGGCCGCGCATGGAATTGTGGGATACCATTCCCTTTGCCTGTCTGGACGGATTTGTTGAATTCTTTCTGCACCATGAGTGAGAGGGAAGAAGAGGGTGATGGGTTTATTCAGCACCTCTAAGGCCACCATATATTGTTAGATTTGAAATTTGAATTAGAGTCATGTTATCTCATAAGTTGTTATGTGTTGCAAAACCATACTTTGACATTCATTTTAACGCTATATAAATGAGAATATCTCTGCGGTCTCAAACTTAGACATATGAGAGTTCAATAAGCACAATAAATTAAGATGGGAAAGTATTTAATTGTACGACGGAGTATTAGGGCCACCAAAAAAAAAAAAAAAAGTTAAATTACGACTTTTTATCTCGTAAATTTACGAGATAAAAAGTCGTAAATTTAGGAGATAAAAACTCGTAAATTAATGAGAAAAAAACTCGTAAATTAATGAGAAAAAAACTCGTAAATTTACAAGATTTTAATTTTAAGTCGTAAATGTATGATTAAAGTGGAAGTGAGCATGCAGAGCAGCAGGTGAACGCCGCGCAGCAGCAGAGCCGACCCACTAAACTTTGTTAAACAGGCGAGATGAATGTTCATTGATAACGTTCCTAATGTCTGGAAGCTCATTTGTTTTATTTACAATTTATTAAAGTTTTATTTATTGATGGGTGGTTTGCAGGATCTCTGCAGCTCGATGAAGCCATCGTCGGTATTCCTGCAGGTGTCCACGTCAATCCTTACTTCCTCCACCAAAGACAAATCTCTACATTTGTGTGACGCTTCCGCCGAGGAGAAGCACTTATTTGTCATTTTCAACGTTCTAATTCTAATATAAAAGACTATTTTCATTCCTCTTTATTGTTTTATGCTGAAACGGGACGTTTCATCTGCAGGAGGGGCCGTATGGAACACTGTTTACTTCCGCATTGGTGTTAAGATGACAGGTTCATGACGTCAGTTGACAAATGAACTTCAGGGTGTGAATGAAAAGCAGAATAAAGGCTGCAGCGATCCTTTGCATCCAAACGTGTCTCTGAGCTCCTTATTTTACGCATTAAACTCTGCTTTACTGACACTGAACCCCGGAAAGACGGTTACACTGACAATAATCTGATTCAAAAGGTTCAGAATCTCTTTGTTTTTAAAACCTGTAATCCGGAAATAAAGCTTCACAAAGGCTCCACGTATTTCATCTTCAAGATAGGCTCCGATAAACGGACAACTTCGGTGTTTTCTATTTGTTAATCTACGACTTTTTTCTCGTAAATCTATGAGATTTTAAGTCGTAAATTTACGAGATAAAAACTCGTAAATTTACGAGATAAAATCTCGTAATTTAACTTTTTTTTTTTTTTTTGGTGGCCCTAATACTCCGTCGTATAATTGAATTGGAGTAAAATGACATTTACTTAGATAAAAATGTAAATTTAAGTTGTTTAAGCAATTATTGAGTTGGATAGACATAGGAAATTAGGTCGAATAGTTTAAACTTATTTACCCATAAAGAGCTAATATTTGGACGATGGAAAAAAGCTTTTTCTCATCTGAAAAAATAGTCACCGTTTAATAGGCTTAATTGGGCGGTTTGCGAAAATATACAAAGATAGATAAATAAATCCCCTTTTGCCCTAAGAGCTGCCTCAATCCTTGGTGGCATCAATTCAACTATGTACTGGACATGTTCTTCAGAGAGTTTGTTCCAAATTGACATGATAGCATCACACAGTTGCTGCAGATTTGTCGGCTGCACATCCACAATGACAATCTCTCGTATCACCACATCCCGAAGGTGATCTGTTGTGTTGAGATCTGGTGACTGTGGAGGCCGTTTGAGTCCAGTGAACTCATTGTCATGTTCTAGAAACCAGTCTGAGATGATTCCAGCTCTATGACATGACGCCTTATCCATGCTTTCATGTTGTTGATGCCAATTTCTGACCCTACCATCCGAGTGTCTCAGCAGAAATGGAGGCTCATCAGACCAGACAACGTTTTTCCATCTTCTTTTGTCTAGAGTGGTGAATTGTAGCCTCAGTTTCTTGTTCTTCGCTAACAGGAGAGGCACCTGGTGGGGTCTTCTGCTGCTGTAGTCCATCTGCCTTAAGGTTGGATGTGATGTGCGTTTACAGATGCTCTTCTGTAGACCTCGATTGTAACCAGTGGTTATTTGACTTACTGTTGCCTTACTATCAGCTAGAACCAGTCTGGCCAATCTCCTTTGACCTCATTTCCCCACACAGAACTGCCTTTCACTGGGTATTTTCTCTTTTTTCTACCATTCTCTGTAAACTCTAGAGATGATTGTGGATGAAAATCCCAGTAAATTACCAGTTTTCTAAAATACTCAGACCAGCCCGTCTGGCACCAACAACCATGCCACCTTCAAAGTCTCTTCAATCCCCTTACTTCCTCATTCTGATGCTCGATTTGAACCGCAGCAGATTGTCTTGACCATGTCTACACGCCTAAATGTACTGAGTTGCTGCCATGTTGTTTGGCTGATCAGAAATGGGCAAAAAGGAGCAGTTGGAGAGGTGTGCCTAATAAAGTGTCCAGTGAGTGAGGATTATCTATAACTGACTAACATTCTCTCAATAAATAGGATGTGTTTTTTAATAAGCAGGCTTGGCAGAAAAAGATCTGGAAATTTGCTCCTTATAATGAATGAGTTTCACAAAACAGACCGATGTCAGATTTATTACTCAAACATGTAGTCAACAAAGTGGTTCACCTGGGTGTTCAGAGCTCATCCAATTGTAGAGCATCACTCCTGCACCAGTAATCCCCAAAGACCAAGCATTGATCACAGTCTACCACACAGATGTTTACAATGTCACACAGCTGTGTGCAAATGCTGTACAGCGACTTACTTTTGCAGATGCTTCAGCTCACCCAAGATGTGCCGGGCATACAATTTCATTTTTTGATGTCTCAGGTGTAGGGAGGAAAAACCTGTGTGTGTGTGTGTGTGAGCTCTTGATGAATAATGTTTGACAGACCAGTGTAAAATGATCTGCATTTTTATTCATGGGTGCAGGAGTTATAGTAATGCTACACGAAAACAGTTGACAGGGATGTTAAATCAACAAAGAAGGAGAATTACGGACCTGCACGAGGCTCATTTCAAACGACCCAACTTTTCATGTAAAACAGGAAATCCTTTCAAAGCAGCAGAACAAGCAAGATTGAGCTTGTGAGGGAAATTATTCAAGTGCCAGGAGCCAAGATCACAGAAAAAGGAGAAGTAATAAAAATCTCGTGACCACATAAAGTTGTGCAGCCAGAAGGCACTTAAATCGAACAAATTCTAACGTAAACTATGTCCTAGAGTGTATAAAAATCTACCAAACATTCTGAAACTGTGAAATTCCATTGCATCTCTAGAGGCTTTGGTAGCTTTAGGGGGGAATTTTTATGTAATAAAGCTATACATGTGTGTTGGACACTTCTCCCTACACAGTAAATCACTTTCAGAATGCAATTCATTACATAGTGAGTGTAAAGAGGGAGGCAGAATGCTGCGTAAGCAAACTCTTTCTTCTAAAGTTGTATTACATTCAAGCTGCAGACTTTTCCTTCTTCTGAATGACAAGACTTGGAACTGACCTTTGTAAATTAAGGGTCTTTCACACAGAAGATCTCTTCAGCTAATCTAAACAGAAGATACAGTATGGGAACTCAAGTTTACTGAACTAAGAAAAAACAGCTGGGTTGGAGTTCAGTCTTCTGCAAGGCATGTGGCTCCTTTAATTCTATTTGAGCAGCTATAAATACATGCGGTTTAAGTTTTCAAATAAATGGAGTTTCAGGGTAAGTGTCACTCAGAATGTTTATTTCCCCGCAGCAAAAAAACTGTGTACAGCAGAAACATTTGTTGACTTGAATGGAAACATGATTTATTTGTTGTAGAAGCAGATGTTCCAACAAACTGACCGCATGCAGTCTCTCTAATGAGAGTGGTTGAAAAAAAAAGAAAAACAACGACAGTGAAGCTGATAAGGGTTCAAGTTTGAGAGAGACAGAAATCATACAGGCATTATGCCACTTATGTAACAACTATGATCCCAACATCAAAACCCTTAAAGTTGAAAACTGTGTTATTGGTGTTTTTAACAACTTGTGTTGTTATTGTCAAAGATGAAGAAATCAGCAATACACACTTCTTTAAGCATGGCAAAAATAACAAAATAAACATTTTTAAATGAAATAAAAACAATAATAATTATAAAACAGTTATTCATACTTGTAATCCTTTAATTTGTATTGGCCTTTCTCTCTGGTGTTTTACCAAAGTTTTCTGCCCCCTCCTGACCTCTCATAAGAAATGTTTTAGCTCTGCCTCCATACTTGTTGCATTTTTTGATGATGGAGGACATGTATAAAGAAAATAAGCTCAAAATTACATTTATGAGTATTGCGTTATTCAAATTGTTGTGAATCAGGAGCAGATGAAAAAAAAAGCTGTTTGAAAAAGCTTGTAGTTGTTAAAGAACATCTACTATGGGTGGGCCACAAGGTCTCTCCTTTTCTCTATTCCGATGCATCCACTCACAGGCGACCACATTCATGCACTTCTTTGTTTTCCTTGTCTGAGCTGCAATCTGGCTCAAAACCGAATTTCTGGAAAACTCAGATGTTGCTCACCATTTTTGTTGTGGGATTGTGAGGGGCTTTAACCTAGCTGGAGATAGTTTAAAGAAAGGGATGCCGCTCTGCAGAAACTATAACCTAGACAACGACACAGGCTTTTTGATTTTGCCCCCCCAAAAAAATACAGCACAATCATAATTAAAAGACCACTGAAAACAATTTTACAATGGATCAAAATATTATCGGAGTAGGTCTACATAAGTGTAAACATAGCAGTGAAACATGTTCACAAGGTAAAGAAAAACATTATCCAAGCCATTTTCTATAGTCCCATAAGAGAGAGAGAGAAAGCAATTTCAATTAACTCTTTTTAGAAAGCATTAAAGATAACGACAGCCCTGATACAATAATATTGAAATAAGAAAAAAATATATAATAAGTACATTAACATTCACACCAATACTTTAATCTTAAAAAGAACAAGCTAACATGCTTAATAGGATCTTGCAATGCAGAAACACTTTTCCTACTTATCTTTGCTAAATGTAGGTTAAATTTGTGATCATCATAAATTTTCAGGAAGGTAAAACACTATTTTTTTTAACTTTATATGACTATCTGTCAGAAGGAGGAGGTATTGGACAACCCAAGGAGAAGCACAGTGAGGGTGAGATAAATGGAGTTTATTGAAGCTCAGGTGGTAATGGAGCGATGATACTCCCAGATGCACAGGGGATTCTGTAACGGAAACACAAGAGTTAGTGTTTGTCCGGTTCTGAGAACAATACTCCGGCGGGAGTTCTCCACCTCCAGGAAACAGCCTCTTGTGTAGAAATGCACACTGGAGACATCAACGTGGGGAATTGGGAGCACCAGAGAATCCGGGAACAATCCAGTCCAGGGTCAGGAACATGAAATTCTATCCAAACTAAGGCAACACAACAACAAGGGACTGACTTGACTCAACGTTGAAAAACAGAACAGCAATCAACATCAGCTGGCAGAAACGTGAACTTGATATGGCTTGCTCAAAGGTAGAGAACACAACAAACTGGCAGAGTGCAGGTGAAGGGATGGAGCTCAAATAAAACAGGATCCAGTTGCACTGACTGATCAATCAATGGAGTCCAGAGGCTGAGCATATATGGCAATCCACGAAGACCAAAAAAGCCTCTAGATCTTGACAGTACCCCCCTCCTAAGGTCCGACTCCGCTGCCCGGGGTGATCCGATCCCGGTAACGAGAGATGAGTTCAGGGTTAAGAATGAATCGAGATCGCACCCAGGACCGTTACTCAGGTCCATAACCCTCCCAATCTACAATATATTGTACAATGTCTCTAGGGACCTCGATGAATTTGAAAACATCATTAACAAGAACTTCAGTAGTTTATTTGGAAGAGGCTAATTTGGGTAGTGGAATGAAATGAACCATCTTAAAAAAACAATAGTTTGACTGTGTTACCCCCCCGAATTGGGGAGACCTGTAACAAAGTCCAAAGACACATGAGAGCAGGGGGGGCGTGGTATGGGAAGTGGGTGAAGATCAGCAGGTTGTTGATAAGGGACCTATTGAGCACACTCTTTTTCACCTTTGCAGTGGTTTTGTGATCCAGGGATGACACCAGTGGAAAACCTTGGACCGGAGAGACACAGATACAAACAGCCGACCAGGTGGACATTTAGAGGGAATGTGAGTGACAACCAAAGCTCGTCTTACTTCATCTTCAACATTGATGGTAGTCACACCGAGGCACACAGTGGATGGAAGGATAAACCCAGGACTACTCTCCATAGGGCTGTCATCATCTCAATCCCAGAAAACAAAGAGTTCATTTGACATTCACATTTCACAACTGATTCTGGAGCAATCTTTATAAGACTTGCCAGATGTGACGGACATGGATCCTCCATGTAACGCGAAATAAAAAAGATCTTTATTCCAAACTTTGTCATCTTTCTGTATCACATATGAGGTCAGAAATGTCATAAAAATTAATTAATATAAATGTTCTACTTACACCTGAACTTTTGATTCACAGAAAAGCCTGAACTTCCTGTTTTGTTGTAAAACTTACAGCTGAATAAGAATTGGCTGCATATTAAGTTTCCTTAGAAGGTGTGTATTATATATGAATTGACCTATTTTAGAATATTTAATTACAAGACTGCTTTTGCTAGCTGCCTTAATACATGTCAAGAATCAACTTGAGTAATTTCACAGTTTATCATTTCTCACATGAAATAAACCTATAAAGCTTAAATACAGCTGGAGCGTCTGTGAAGAAATGCAAGTTTCTTAAATAATTTTTTTCTTTGTAGGATATTTAAAGAAAATAGTCTGCCAGTCACGTAAAAATATAGATTTTTTCACTTGCTGTGGTGTAAGATTGCCTTTGTGTGTCAACCAACGGGTTTAACTTCTCTGTATGAAGTCAAAAGTAGGGTTGTTGATGAGTACCAACATCCCCAAAGCGTTATAACCACAGCAGGAGGTGGTCACAGTCATGATGATGTCTCCAGGTTTAAAGTGCTGGCTTTGCTGAGGACTGGATAACAATGGACATTGTCCTGCTGGAGCTCTAACAACCCCTGCCTCTTTTGGTTACATCTGACCCAAGCAGCCAACAGTCACCAGAGCAAAAAAATCAGAAAAAAAGATGTTTAAGGCCATAAGGTGACCCACCTTTAAAATTTGTGAGAACAATTTTGTCTTAATCTTAAAGCTTAATCCCACACACCTTCACATTACCAACCTTTATTCAAATCCTCTGTTTACAACCGTTTCTGAAACCTTTCCGAAAAACCATCACAAATCTGTTAAGCTCTGTTTTTGGCCCTTTATGACTTTAAACTCCGCATCTTCTTGAGCCAAATTAAATTTAAATGCCAGACAAAAGCCTTTTCATATAAAAGCATATGCAATGCTGACAAATGCTTTTAAAGCCTCACCAAAAGTCTCATGATCACATCTTTAAAAACAGATTAATCCAATATTATGGGGCCTTGATGAAATTGTGGTTACATGGCAGACATGGAGACATGTGAGGGTCATTAGGTGGGCTCAACAGAGAGGCTGTGATTTGACCCGGGTGAAAATGATGAGACGGCGTCCCTGTTTTCCTTTTAAGAACCTATGTGTGAAAAAATACCCACGCTTGCTCTCAGAACAACGAAGATGTTGTTTAAATCTCATTTAAAGCCAGACTGCTCACATTTAACAAATATATTTTGAGTTCAAAAGCCAGGAAACTGTGGGAGAAAATGTTATATCCCTTATGACAAAAAAAACTTGTTTAAAAGTTTTAAAACAAGAAAATAATCCGCAAACATTTGAGTTAAAGTAAATATATATATATATATATACAGGGCAAAATGATGAAATGAAAAGAAAAAGGAGGCAAATTTAAAAGCCAAACTTTTCTAAAAACAAGTCAAAGTAGAACAGCAGAGCAGAAATTAGCTTTATTTGTTGTTGCAGCAGACAAATCATTATAACAAATTTGACTCCAGGGCTTTGTAGTGTTTATAGCTGCAGCTCTCTGCTTTGGCATGCTGCCATTCATTTAATAAAATATCAAGGAGGAAATATAAGAAGTGGAACTGCTCAACATGGCATTCGTTTAATGTCTGAGACAGCTGTTTCATTGCAATCAAGGAACTCTGTTGATGAGTTTGATTAAGCTTCACACTAATATGACCAATAACAGATTATTGAGCAATTAAAGTGGTAAACTTTAATTCAGTAAAAAGGGTGGGATGTAGATTAGCCAATATGTTGTGAAAAAAAGAGTTCCTAGATTCACTGTTCTTTAATCTTTTTGTGAAAATGGTTGATTTACCAACGTAAAAGAACAGCATGAAAAAAAGAGTTGACTTGTAGAGATGTTTGCTTAAAAATGTGCTCATGCTCTGCTAGAGACAAATTTGTTTTGTTCCATGTGTGATTTTTATTTTGACATGTACCACTTACGGTACTCCAAAAAACAAATGCACACCTTTCAACAGTAATAATAAGAAATATGGAAAACATTGTCAAGTGTTAGAAACAAATGTTATGGTGTTAATGTGTCACATTCATTTTTAAATGACCCATAGTGAGAAGACTACAAAAGACTTTTTAGTTTAACCTGATTTAAATATTTTATATGCATCTTGGCACCTGATTCCACAGCAGATTTGTGGGATTTTTTCCAAATGAAGGTTTCTATTGATGAAAGCTACAACACCAAGGTGTTTTTTGTTGTTGTTTTTGTTAATATTGTGACTTCCTATTGTAATAATTAATTTAAAATGTCTTATCATAAAAATTACACCTGTAAACATTTATAATATAGCTGTCGTTGTCCAACAATTTTGGCCATGGGATGTCTCTTTATAAAAACAGTCAAATGAATTTCTGAAGAAGTAATCCATGTTTTATTTTACTTGTGATTCTAATCCTACTGTTCAGTGGAAAGAGTCTTCAGTAGTTACCAGCAGAAACTGGCCCATTTTTTGAATACTACAGCTGCCCAGCCACTGTGTCAGGCATGTGAGACTGTACACTTGCAGATCTTGTTCAAATCCGACAGCTTCTAATCGGACATTAGAAAGGTGTGGGATTAGGGGGGTTGTGAAGCTATTTAACCATCTGACAAGAGGTGTGGAAATAGCACAAAGCTTAACGTATGGCCTCAGCGAAGCTCACACTGTTTGGTAGACACATTAACACATGCAGTGTGTGTGAACTGGGGAGATTATGGGAGGAAACATTAATAGATCTGCATTGCTGATGGTTGTGGTCATTACCGTCTGAGGACGAGCAAATCGCTTGTTCCCTCGTTGTCGAAGGCGGAAAAACATAAAAATATATATTTACCCACAGGGCTGACGAGAGTGAATGAATAAGAGTCACAGGTTACATAATGTTCAGCACTGTGTCTCAACTCGTGATACTTACGGGAAAAAAAGGACTTAAAGAGGGCAGTTTTTAGACAAGCTTTAAAGAAAAATTCAATGACTAAGGCAGTGTTTTTTTGCAGTGAAGGACACGCTATTGCATCCCTTTGTTAGATTTGTTCAGTGTCGTCAAAATCTCACATGTGCTAAATTCAATTTCCTTAATTAGCTTTTAATTGCATTAGTAAAATCCGCTGACTGCAGTAAACCCCAAACACATAAAAACAAATGATCTTGAATAAACGTGTTTAATAAATAGAAATATTGCATAAATGTATGTGTAAATGTTTCATGGAATAGCAGGGACTGTACAAATAAGAAAAGCAAAGGACTTCTGTAAATTTGGTTCAGTCAGCCAATAAAAATGTATTTATTTTATATGAACTTTACATATTTTTTGACACATTATTAGTTCTGTTTTTCTTTTAGAGATAATTTCATTAATTCTCACAAAACCCAAAAAGTACCATTACTATTGGTGAACATTTCACATAAGCCTTAGGCTGTTTAAAAGTATGTTCTACGCTAAATGTGTCAAACCTGCCTGGTCAGGCACTGGAGGAAACATTTTAATTCTAAAACTATGCATTGTTAATTACTTTTTTACAGAACTTTTTTTTTAATAAGTTGCTTTTTGTGATTATAGAAGGGGGGGGGGGGTTAAACCACGAAGCAGAATAAAGCAACATGTTTCTGGATATTTATCATTATGGTCAGATGTAATACAAATCTAGAATGGGTGGGGCCTGTCCACACACACACTCAAATGTTATAAACTTATGCATATAAACCAAGTAGTGTGAAACATTTCATTCAATCACGCAAACTATTTGTGCAAAGGTGAACTGACACCTGTGCTCAAGTGAGTGTTTATGTTCTGCTAAAATGGAGGACAGAATGTAAAAAGGAGGGAGAGTGCCCAGTCATCCCCACAACAAGACCCCAGAACCCCAGCCAGAACCCCCCAACGCCACACGGCAGCAGGTAGAGAACAACCACTCCCCGGGCAATCACATCCGCCACCCAGGCCAGGGTCAGGAGGACCGCCGCGGGGCCCCCAGAGCCAGAGAGCAGGGAGACATGGGGGGACAGAGAGTGCAGCTCCAGCCCAACCAGGAGAGCAGCTTCCCCGCCGCGCTGGGAGGGCCCGATGCAGGGCCCCACCCCAGAAGAGTTCCCACAGCCCCAGACAAGCACCTCATCACCACCCAGGAGTTCTGGGCACCCCACCGCCCCAACCCCAGATACGAGCCAGGACTGCCCAAGGGATACCCACCCGCGCTCCAGGCAGCCACCCACCCGGCACAAGGTTGGTCCAGTAAGGAGCAAGGCAGGGGTCGGCCGCCCCCGCCCAGGAGGAGGGCACCCAGAAGAAGAGGGGATCCACAAGAGGTGTTGGAAACATGGCCCGACTAGGCTCGGCCACAGTTGGAAATTTGGCGAGGCCCAGCACTCAGGGCAGAATCCACACCACAGGTACACGGACACCCCCCGGCTCAGGTGTGATGTGATCCCTGGCTCTTGGACTTGCCAGAAAGGTCAGGGATCACTCTCCCTGCGTGGAGAGAGGGCTGCTGGGCCCAGGAAGCTAGCACCCAGGGAACACGGCCGCCGTTGCCAAGGGCTTGGTACCCCCTATCAGGGATGGGGTAGGGGACAGATGGTCCTGGGTCCCACCTTCCTTGTGAAATACGTGTGTGTATGTTTGTAAGGGGGGGGGGGGTATGCATGTGTGTGTGTTTCTGTGTGGCTAGCTGTTCCAGCCGGCTCCCTTATGCCCGATGCTTCGTTCACACCAAGCTCGGAAACGCCCATTTCCGTATATAACACGCACACGCGCATTTCGGGTTTCCTTGTTTGAAACTCTCGTGTTCTACGCAGGTTTTTAAGCCAGTCTTGGGGCTCTTCGTTCAAAACACGCAGCTATTGATCACAACGGAGAAATTAATAATAGGGCTTTGTGTCCGGGCTAAAATTCCATAACACCAAATCTTTCATATATTGGAATTGAGCTGTTAAAAAAAGTTCACACTGCTTCAACATTTTGCTCTAAGCCTCTTCCAACTGTGAGTATATGCTCTAGTATCAGGTAGCGTCAGACCTTTGAATGCCATATGCGTATCAGCTTGCCATATCAGCATTCAGCGCATTCTTGAATGCGCCACACATACGTGTATGTAGCTTTATTGACACAATTGCCTCACGGCTAGGTACGTGCATCATTCAGGTTTACCCATTTTTCGCCTGCAGTCAGCCTGTATCCACCTGTAAGGATGAGCCTCAAGGTAACTTGAAAGGTGTACCTCCACAGGTAACAAACACACAGGCAACCCAAAAAACCAAAGGAGTCACATGCACCTGTAAGGGTCAACTCCCCTGTGACTACAGCTTGAACCAGAAACTGAGGGTAGATTGCGTTTGTTAGTCTTTGATGTCATTGCTTGAACTTTGTACTTCTGGACAGAGAATGGTCTAACTTTTTTACATACATATTTATGGATGTTGCATGGGTTTTGAACTACCACCACCATTAGTTTGCTGGTTGGTTAACATCACTGTCTTTGAAGGTAAAAGATGCAGAGATGTTGCATCACATTCTCACACTCGTTTGGGTTTTGATGTTTCATTTGAGTTGCCTTAACCCTACACTCAGCTAAAGACCCCTTTTGCACCTGGAATCTTGCTTGGCATGATAAACCTTTTGTGATGAAGTCACATGGTCTGAATTCTGTCAGGGCAGATTTCTCAAGCCCCTGGAATGCCCCATAATTATCAGGCATCTCTTTGTTCAGCTGGTACAAGATCTTGCACTTGCATGTTTCTCTCTCTTCCCTTTCTTCTTTTGGTATCTGCTGCCTGTCGCACGATCACTTATTACATCATCAGTAAGACTCATTGTCCTGGTATACTCCAGAATGCTGGCTGACTGGTCCAGGCTCAGTAATCTACTTTGTTTTTCTTGTCACCTCTTCTATCATTTCTTTATAAAATGTTTGGTTTGTGTTCCTGGAGTTTAGCCACTGTTTTAAAGGAGAATCGTGTTTATTCTTCGAAAAAGCAGCTAGTTTGGTTCCTGCAGTTGTGATCTCCTTTCATTTCTGTAAAATAGCATCTTTATCCAATTTGAAAATCCTGGTCCGTATCTTATTTCATCTCAGCTTCATGTTTTAATAAAATAGTTAGGATCTAAAATGTATCATTCCTGACTGAGTCCATGATTTCAGGACAAGACTAACATTTTTTTACTTAACATTTTTGGAACCTTTTTAGGTAAAAAAAATATCCAATAACTTTAAAATCTGCCATTTTCTAGCTCTACAGGCTTTGACTAGAAACTTGCTGATCTGAAACTGAAAAATCTGTAGTTGGGCTTTCTCCCCTTTCCTGGTGAGTAAATGCATCCCACTCACAGTCCCAACAAATCCAATTTATTTTTTTGGCTGGTAAGCACCTCATGGCACAGTGGCCATGCCGTCTCACACACAAACAAGGCCAGCAAAGCTTCTCTGTGGCAGTTTTTCCGCTTTGAGTCAAAGGGAAAATGGGAAAAAAACCTGTGATACCTGAAAATCAAACCAAGATGGAACAAATTGTTTACACAAATCACCTCCTGAAAGTAAAAATGAGCTCAGCACACAGAATCCAGTTTGGTCCAAACTCTTAACGTCTCGTTAATTAAAGAGGTTAGATACCATCATCAGGACATCAACAGAAATTCTGGCTCTAAATCACAAGCGCTTTGAACAGAGAAAATTGCAGCCTATTTAAATAAAATGAGCACAAATAATTAGCTCAAACTGCTTTAGGATTAATTTTAAAATTTCACATAAAATTTTGTGTCAGAATTTCCCCAAGTTCTGTTTTATTTTGCAACAACAACAAACAAAACAAAACAAGAAAATTCTGCTTTTTTTAATGAAATGACATCATTGATAAACATATTTGGTTACATTTGAAAGGTGTTGGATTACAATAATGATATTTAATTTAAAGTGCCTTTCTGGTCACTCAAGGTCACTGCACCGAGGGACAGACAAAAAAAGACCAAACAATAAAAGCCAGAGTGAACAAAGCATCACAGGTTTAAAAAAATCACAATGAAAAAACAAAAGTCAATAAAAATTACCAATTGAACGAGATGGGTTTTGATTTAAAAACCAGAAAAGTCAATGATCCTTAATGACTTCCAAAGTTTGGGAGCAGAGTAGCAGAAAGCTTTGTCCCCCGTGGTACTGAGGAGGGGAAAGAGGAAGAGTCAGATGGAGGGAGGATGAGGAGCTGAGTGAGCGCGGGGGGAACACCAATGTGAAGGGCACTGTGTGACAGGTCTGGAGGGACGGAAGGTTGTGGCGGACTTTGAAAGTCAACAGCAGGAAGTCAATTCTGTATTTGACAGGAAGCCAGAGCTGCTAAAGAACAGGTTTTACGTACTGCAATGGGAGGTTCAGTTCAACACTAGGCTGCTGCTGGACTTAAGATACATTTAAAAAAAATCACTACTTTCTAAAGAAAATATTTGTCTATTTCAGTTGACATTGCTTCCAAATTAAAGCAACGTCCATTCAAATTCACCAAGATTTGTATTTTTAATTAGGATTTTACAATACTACTGAATTTTTGGCAACATTAAGCCATGTTAAATCCTTTTGAAGTGGGGTTTTCCTTCCTGTTTTTTAATTATTAGTCTTAGTTAAAAAAATATTTAACTCTGTTACAGACATGCCCCAGTGAATCTTGTGTTTTTGTTGTTTTCAACCCGTTCTTTGGCATTTTTCTGATGGTGGAGGACAAATATTCAAATATTCAATATTCAAATTCCTGATTTAAAGGCAAGTAGGAATGCCTTTAAAGTGAAGAGTTTTTTTGCTGTTTTTTTTCTGGTGTGCAGGTTTTACAAGTTCAAAATATCCTTAGTCAAAACCAATTAAACATGTTTCCAAGAAAAATGACAAAAAAAGTTCCGATAACTTTTTTGTTTTTAAAGCTGTGACTTAACATTAATCAGAACTTTTTAGAATGCAAAGCCTCTATATTTTAAACCACTTGTTTGGAATCTAAATACTTTCCTGCTTGTTTCTATTCTCTACAGGAGTAATTTTATTTTAAGGTGAACAGACAAAAATCCATTTGTTAAAAAAACAGGCTGAACAACAATTGGAGGCGGAGGGGAAACAACGTATAAACTTTTTCCAGTCTGCTAAGGTCTCCATCAGGAAAACAAATGCAAAGACTGTCAATGTCAGTCCTGGACAGGGCTTGCTCTTTCTACTGCTGACACCGCTTTTCTCTTACATTGGGAAAACGATAAAGCACACATGTCCTTTGCTCTCAAAAGTATTTATGTCTAACACTGCCACTCGTCAGGTCTGCAAAATGCATACATTTTCCCTCTTTGCCAATTTGTACATTTTTTTTCCCACCACATTCTTGCCCTTCAGTGAAGCACAACCAAATGCCAAACCTTCTCTTTTGCCTTTTCTTTCTCATTTATTTTCACTTGACAAATAGCTCATCTCTCCCTATTTTTTTGCTGAGTTATTTTCCTTATCTCTCACGTCATTTTCTCTTTACTTTTTGTCTTTTTTAAATCCCTTTCTGCCACTCACTTCACTCCAGTGCCACAAGCTGCCTATTTCTCCTCCAGGAACCAATCTAGCCATGATGGATCCACTCATCTCTTCTGCATTAGAGTGCCAGAGGAACAAACCATAGTATTAACACCACCAATAAAACTGATGACGGTAATAAAGAACAACACCTACATTATCTGTGCTGTTGGTGTAAGTAATGGGTCGGCTAGTTATCTTGGACGGATCTCATTTCTGACTCTCTTTTGTGAAAGCGCAAACAAAATCCTGCAAACACACACTGCCAAGAAAGTAGAATCTATTTTAAAGGCCAATTTATGTGATAAGCGGGCTATAATTTCTTAAATTTATTCTTAGGATCCCTAATAAGACTCACAATGAAATAGCCTTGAAAAATAACCAGCATCAACATCAGCAAGAAACTTCCTGCTGCTTTGAAAGAGCTGACATGCACGAGAGTGGTATTGAAATGTTGACAAATCTTTTTTCTTAGCGCGCTTTATTTATCGTTCTTTAAATCAATAGACTCCAGGTCATGGCTGACCCAATGTCAGTCTTTCTAAAAGACCAATTAATCCACACTGGTAAAGACGTTTTAAGCAACTGCAGTAAATTTAGCACTGTAAATAAAAGACACAAAATAAATATTTTTTGTTGTTAAGGAGCCTTGTCGTTCACAAATCCAGTGTGATATCTAATCTTCTGATTTTTAGAATAAACAGATGTTATGTAATTCCCTTTAGACAAAATGTTATTGTAAAAAGTTGCTGCATGTGCTGCATGTAAATATGTTTGTCCAAGTATCAACATTAAAGGGCCTATACCATCCTATTCTTTAGCCTTGTATAGTAAGCATTATCACTGCATATGACAATTTACTATCCTTGGCACACAGAACACATTTTTTAAATTAAATATTAGATATTTTCCTGAGCTCCTTTTCAACCCAGAAGTAAGATGCCTCGATCTCTGAGGCTCAGCCTTTCGCTCTTTATTGCTGCCGCCCATTTCATGACGTTAACCTAGAGACGGCCTCAGTAGCGTGTCTGCATCTCACCCACAAAAACAAACAACATCCAAACTATTGTAAAGATGGTTGGTGCATTTTGTGCATGGAAAAGGAAAGCGTTTTTGCCAAACAACGCTAGCTATGCAGAGAAAGTGTGTGTGTATGTCAACTTGGGGCCGGTTCTGGCAGAGCAGACTCTTCCTGGAGGGGGCTGTTCTCACTGGTCTATGCCACAATGTGAGAACCTGCTCTTTTTTGTGGGTTGGGAGGGGCTGGTGCTCAGAGAGCAGATTTTTTAGAGGAATACTGAGAAATGCGTTCAAGGATCAAAATACCGCTGTGGGGTTTCTTTTCGTGAGGAATTAACATTATAATACAATTAAAAGCTCAGAAATTTTGCATGGTATAAAAAAAAGTGTCTTTAAATTCAGCTGTTACTAACACTTTGTCATGTCATCAGGGGTTGCTGGTCATTAATGGTAGCGCATAGCTACCAGCGCTCAGAAAATACATAGAAATATCTTTTTTAGAACTTTAAGAAAGTCTTTACTTACATTTTAATGCAAACCACACCAGCGTGAAGAAATGCGTTTATCCTCCGCACCGCACTGCGACGCGGAGGTCCTAAGTCCCTTAACAACAGTCCTAAGTCCCTACGGCTTCCCCTTAAAAGATCACTTTTGGACACCACTACAGCTTCAAATGCTCCTACAACTGGAGCAACAGGGAGAAGCCAGAAGGATAGGGAAGCAATTCAGATTTGGCCAAAGTTTCCAGAACTTACCTTAAATATATTTCAATAAAGGTTTTTTATATATATGTGTGTGTGTGTGTGTGTGTGTGTGTGTGTGTGTGTGTGTGTGAACTTTGGATACAAACTATATCAACTGAAACTTTTCATTGAGATCACTATAAACAAACTGTTCTACGCTGACTGTTATCTTTATTAAACTTTAAGCTGTACCCTCTGAAAATTTGATTTTCGGTTTTATTGCCGTCTCCTTAGAATAAGTGCAACTTGGTTGTGATCTAATAAAAGCTACAATTTTGCACCATAAAATTTTTTTTTTAAAGTCAAATACCCCATCAATCAGGCATTTGCCAAAAATAGAAAAAAAAATGACAATCGTGTCTAAATCGTGTCAAATAAAAAGTAATTTATAAAAAAACTCAAGCTCTGATTGCATTCAGATTGATTGGACCAATAATGCCAGCAACAGCTTATTTTGCCAGGGCCAGAGTCTTTGCTTCCCATCTGTCGCCCACTAGCTCTCTTTTTCTATGCCTCCTTTTTTCCTATCTAACAAACTTATTTGTTCACAACTTTGAAAAGCTGTCAAATCTTAAAAAACAAAACAAAAAAAAAACATCAATCAATCAAAAGTAGTAATGTCAAACTGGAGATGATGGCTTTGATGAGAAGTGCAGTGGGTGTACTGATGCCCACCACTGTTCCTCATGTAGAAAGATGTCTACTCCAGTTGAGCTTGTGGTTTTCGTTCCAGAGCTTACTTTATGCAAACACATGCAATATAAATGCAGAGGTTAGTGCATTTTTAATGCATTTAATCATAAGGCTAAATGTGGGACAGAGGGCAATTTTAATTGAAGCTCACATGACCCAAAACTGAACTCAGAAAACGCTTTGAGCCTAAGGAAAATAGGTTTAGCCACATTATTATGGTAATTTCTTTTTCCCAAAAGATTATTTTTGCAATAATCAAACTGTCCTGCAGTTTGATTGGCAGGAAAGATATTGACCAATCCCCATGGCTTTGTTGTGGGTCAATGGGCAGCAAAAAAGAGGCGTGAGGACATAAACCTGTGAGTTCCTGCCCACTTTAAGCTGCTAATGAGAATTACAAGAATTCTATGGAAGGACAAACAAGAACACCTCAGTGTTTCAGAATCACATCTACTTTGAGCACTTGTGATTGTAGTCCATAAAAAATAGGGCAATTTTCTCAAGAGGGAAAATATTTGCGACAAGACTGAGGCTTTAACATCAAACACCAGTTTGCGGTCCATTGAGAAGGTCTGCATTGCTGTTTGCCCAAGACTCATTAAGTATTCATGTGCTGTTAGCACCATCAGAGTTAAAGATTTCCTGAATGCCACCAGCCACGGTGGCCTTGAAATAAACACACAACTGCAAATAAATAAATAAATAAATACATCTAGATCAGCTTTGCAGTGCTTAAAGTTCTACTAGATCCATTGGTCACTCTTTTCTTGAGGCATTCATGGAGTTATACCACCTTTTGTGAACTCTTCACATCACAAATGTGTACATTACTCATTTAAACTTGCATGTCAACATAATGCTCAAATACTGCGTATTTAATTTATTTTTTATCAGACACTGGTTTGTTTTGTAGTGTAAAACGCAGCAACATGTTTCGGTGGAATGCCTTCCACCTTCATCAGAATTAGATCATCAGGTGGTCGGTGTGTGGCGATCTTTAAACAGCTGATTATGACTGAAATGAAGTCACCTGTCAAGCTTTGACAAGTGACTCACGCGATGTCGTTTTTGCTGGAGGATGTTGCTCTCGGGTATGAGAGAAACGGAGGCCCCTCGTCCTGTTCATGATGTGGGCTCGCTTTCTTATCTCCGCTCACGATCCATCTCGCATTGTCTGTTGTGTTCAGTCGCGGAGGACTTTAGCCCTTTCAGTCCATGATGTGGTTTTCTTGCTTGCAGTGGTCTGTTATGGCTGATTTCCTATTTTCTATGCTGCCTGTTTGTCGTCTGGCTCTTGTTAGTATTTTATTTGTTTCCTTTTCACATTCTTTTTGATGTTCCATTTTTCTTGTGATGAAGGTGCGTCCTGTTTCTCCGATGTACGTTTTATTGCAGATGTGACATGGTATTTCTGAAATGACGTTGCATTTCTTGTTTTGCTCGACCCTGTCTTTTGGTGAACAAGTATGAAGTAGAAAATATGAAATCAGCCATAACGGACCCACTGCAAGCAGGAAAAATCACATCATGGACTGGGGGAAGGCCAGAGTCACTCGAACAAGTCAACAGGCTACATGAATGAAGACACTAAGCGAGCCACGCTTCCGCCGGAACGAGGGGGCCTTCCTGCTCTCTCATACCAGGCTGCTATCCATACTTCTAGTTTATCAAAGCGAGTCACTGTCCAAAGGTGGCTAGGCTGACTCACGCCTCGGTCACAATCAATGATGGAACGTCGCACCACCACCTGATGACTTGACCTGAAGTGGAAAGACATTCCGCGGCTATATCTATACGTTTACACTACCAAAACACACCGGTGTCTGATAAAAAAATAAGTTAAATAACGCAGTATAATTATAGACACAATGAACACTCTTTGAATCATAATGCTCCAAATGCTGACCAGAAGATGAAATAAGGCCCCCTGCCCTAAAAGATATACAGTGGAGGAAATAAGTATTTGATCTCTTGCTGATTTTGTAGGTTTGCCAACTTAAATGGAATTGACAGTCTGTCATTTCAATGTTTACTTGAACAGTGAGATAAAAAAAAAATCAAGAAATAAACTTTAAATAATTTATATAAATGTATTTGTATTACATTTAGAAATAAGTATTTGAAACCCCTTAATAGGAAAAATTTAGTACTTTGTGGCAAGCCATAATGGCAGCACAAGTCAGGCGTTTCTTGTAGTTCACACATCGAAAAAGAATTTTAGTCTTGTTTGCAAATCACTTCTAAATCATTCAGATTTGGTAGTTTTGTTAGCAGTAACTTGTTTTTGGGGGTCACATGCAGCAGTTCTCTTGTTTCTGACGCGATGGGTGAGTTCATGCCAAGCGGCTCAGTTTGCTCGTTTAACCCATCACCATCCTACCAATCCTCTCTAAATCATGATGGTGTTTATTGACAAACTCAGGTGAGCCTGAACGGGTACATTCTTAAGCAGAGGCTATTTTCATGAGACACTGCAGATGTTAAACCATTGTGGCGTAAAGCATTACTAATTGTTGTTTTGTTGACGAAGCTCAGAGACGCTAGTCTCTCTGCGTTCGGCGGATTATTAAACTACATCTCCCATGATGCATTTGGTTAAAGCGTGTGTGAGCGTCTGGGCGCACGATTCTCTCCTCTTAACGTAGTGAAACCACAACGACCACAAATCAAACAGTTTTTAATTCTTTTAACTTAACTTTTATCACATCTTAAAAAAACAGCTGCAGCTTCCAGCTTTTTCTGCCACAATTATCACAAAAATGCATGTGAGATCATGGAGGGACTGTGGATCAATACAGACGGAGTTTCTCTTTTTTTTTTTTTTTTGAATGCCGGTGTGCCGCGGGATTTTTGTCAAGGTTGAAGTGTGCCGTGGCTCAAGAAAGGTTGAAAAACACTGTACTAGAGGATCCAATTCTTATTTGAATCTTAGCAGCCTCAGGTTTCACTTCTACTTTTAATACAACTCCATCCAAATATTTTTCGCATGACTGCATGTCATTTAATTACATAATTAATTCCGGACCTAACTGCAACCTCCAAAATTAATCAGGAGTGAAAAAAGGCAGAACCGATTCATGCAATCATCTGAAATGTGAGCGAATCGGCTTTATCAATCTTTTCCTTCTATAGCAGAGCAGTCTTACAAGAAGGAGTCCAACCCACATGACAGGCTACAAAAAAACCCTCCTGCCTTTTGCAGCTTCCGGCTCGTCTCTATTTCTTCAAAGGTCAGCGCTGTCAAGAGGACTTTGCTATTTGTCTGTGATGCAGATTTGCTTGTCAAAGTTTACAAAGTTAGACTCCACACAAACAGGAGCCCCAGGAGTTGAAGGTTCCTGTAAGACACGGAAACAATGAGGAAGATAACACAACTACCGATAGACTCACATTCAGACACATGGAAGGAGTTAAAGACAGGTCAGTTTGGTTGTTTGTTTTTATGTGGCTTAAAAGTATACATTTATTTTCCAGAAAATACATTAACTTTCCTCCTTTTAAGGAACACAGAATCTACTAAGAACTGACCATCAGAGAGGGAAGTGCTTTTTTCTTAGGTCAAAGAATTTGCTGTTTTTCTCCTTAGCTCATTAACTAAATTGAGGTCATTTGATGCGGTATGTCTGTATCTAATACGCAAACTGCTTTTTTGGGGCTAAACATTTGTGCCTCACACTTTTAATTTGTTATTGAGGTCATGATTAATTTAAAGACTGACCTTACGGAAGGTAAAACGATGACAGAAGCGCAGGGTTGCTAACTCTGTCAGACTCATTTTTGTACACAACAGATGTGCCCATAACTTATTCATGCTGGCCCACAATTTTTAATCAGGCTTAGCACATACTTTATACATTTGCCAAACATACGGCTCCCCGCCAAAGAGGCAGTTACGGTGTCTGATATCCGACTTGGCAAGTTTACATCATTGTGCAGACAGTTGTGTAAAACAAAGAGAAAATAAAATAATTTAACGATGAAGTCAATTAGTGAATTTAATATCAAAGGAAAAATAATCTTGTATGAGATGTTTTTGCTAGCCCTGTTTTAATGGAGGAACAGCAATAATTGTAAACGGATAATCTAACCTGTTAGTGCAAGAGCATTTGGCCAAAGATTAAGAACCAGTGCTTAAGTCTGGGTCACGTGCACCCCTATAGGGTGTTGTTGCAGGTTTTTAGGTTGTCCAGGCCCATGGTTGGTTGTAAAGATATTTCTAGGACATAGTTTCTGCAGGGTGGTAGTAGTTTATTAGAAATTTGCCTCCGAGATGTGGGCAGGACCGTTGGCTGTGTCACACTGAACGTGTATTTGGATTTAAGCTGCCACTTTCGATGAAAAGTCTATATAAATGCACGCCAACCCAAATTTTGAGTTCTGTGCCCAGAACGCTCGCATTCACACATCGCTACGCAAATTTTTAAGACCAGTTGTGGGCTCTATGTACAGAACAGGCATTTATTTAAAGGAACAGAAGTGTGAAAGCAAAAAAGGCTGGAGCAAAATTAGCAGGATTTGCACCGCTTTGACTTCTTACATCAAGCTTCATCTCACTGTAGGTGGCAGAAAAGCGCTAGTAAACATTAAAAAATAAAAAAAAAATAAAAAGAAGAAGAGGCTCCCTCTCTTCAGCTTCCTGCTTGTTCGGGGTGAGCACCACGGGCTGAATGCGCATTTGTGAAACGCGTATAGCATGTTCTTGAACGCGTCACACGCTGCCGATGTAAACGCAGCAGCCACATGCCAGCTCAGATGAAGAAAACCAATACGTACACGGATCTAGTTATTCTACAAGTGGATGCATCAGGATGTTTTCTCTGTAACAAATGTTCTCTTCTTCAAACAGGATTTTCTTTTATCTGATCCAACTTTACAACAATTTGAATTAAGAAATACTCAGAAATGTTATTTTGAGTTTAGGTTTCTTAGTATGTCCTCCATCATCACAAAAATGCCACAAAACATGTTAAAAACAAAATGCGATTTGTCTTTAAGGGGACTGCAGCTGTGATTTCCATCTTTGAGGTTTGTGGTAAGTGTATCCTGAAGCATTTTTAAAGCTGTACGTAATTATGACGTAGGAGTGCAACTGTTGCACGATGCCCTTACACCAGACTCAAGTCGCTAATAAGGTACGTTTAGTAGTCCATGACTGACCAAATGCAAATACAGCATGCACAGGGTGTGCAGGAGATAAATAAGTGCCTGTTAGTCACGTATTTCTTACCTCACCTCATTTCTAATTGTCATGTCATGTAGAAAATAATTGGCATGAACATTTTAGCTCAATTTTGGTTTCTTAGTATGTCATCCATCATCACAAAAATGCCACAAAACAGGGTTAAAACACAAAAACAATATGCGATTTGTCATTGGTGGCATGTGGAGCGTGAGTTATCTCTGACCTTGATTTTTCGTGCAGGCCACCTGCGATCCCGTATCCACCTTTAAGGGCAGTTGTGACTAAGGTTTTACACAATCTGTGATCCCCTCCAACCTCTGACAAATTTAGGCTGCATTGCTCACTGGCATTTCCATTCCAAAAACCAAAATGATCCTTTAGACACTGTTTGAAATTCAAAAATTCTAAAAATCAAATAATCCAAATAGAAATGTGCAAATAAAACAAGACAACATTGACTCTTTTTTTTAAAATCAGCAATTGAAACATAAGACAAGATCCAACTTTTTCCTATTAGTCATGCTTATAATTCAACTTTGTTGGCTCCATCATCAACTTGGTAAACAAATAAATATAGCCGGTTCAATCTGGTTTCTCCCGAAATGCTTCACTGGCGGTTGCATTGTGCTTCAGACATCATTACAGGTAGCCTAAAGGGAAAAAAACACATGGAGGTGGGGCACACAGGGGAAGAAGACAGCTGCTGACATAAGATAAAGAAGAATGAAAAATAAGAAGAGAAGCCCTTTGACACCCAACTTGGACATAGAATTGCAGGCATTTCCTTCATACACTGACCAAACTTTGGGATAAAAAGTCAACAAAAACAACTTCCCAATTTCCGTTTGGTTTACTTATCACCGTTTCTTACTAAAACCTTAAAGCTGCGAAAAGTCAGTGTTTAATTTAAAATGTAAAAGAACTCACACTTTACCTCAGGTAGAATACAAAACAAGAGTCAAATAGGATGAAATGGTGCTTGTTGGAAGACAAAAACAAAGTAAAAAAAGAGGCAGCTACTAGAGTAATTTAAATAATGAACTGACACTTAGAAAAAAACAACTCAAACAAACCAAAATAAGTCAGAAGGGGAAAAAGGTAAAAAGATTCATCAAACACAGGCTTAAGTACAAGCATACTAATTATAATCAAGAAACCCGAAGCAACTGAGTTGATTGAAAATTAAAGCCTGGAGTGTTTGCAATTGTCCTTTGTTTAATTTCTAAAAACAACGCAATTAATCAAATGTAGATTTCTGTAGACAAGCCCTAATTACCTCTAGATTAGACACATACAACACAGGAGCGTCCAGTCAAACTCAAACAAGAAGATGGAAGTAACAAGTGAATGATGCAAAAAGCTAAACAACTAAATTCTAATTTCTAAACATCAATCCCTTTTTTATGAGGGAGTTGATAAAAATTTTGATCCAAGCCTCTGGGTTTTGTTTGTCAATTGAAAAGAATTCACATGAATTTTTGTTTAAATTTGTGTTTAGTGTTTAGGTCTATCTCTTAAAGAAATGACACATGACCCAATGTGATTCTGTTAATCTGTTTCCATGTCTTTAGTGTAATTAAAAGGTCAAATGAAAGTGGTAAAATGCACCACTATCAAAAGACAAATGCCACAACACATAATTGCAGACATTGAAAAAAATATGAGCCACCTAAACAAACAAACAGTTGATCCTGCATTGACTTTTGACAGATTAGTTTTCTTACGGAAAGTCTGTTTTTGGTAACCTTATTAAATTTTACAATATTTTATTAGAATCATTATGAATCATTATGAGAATCATTATGAATGTGCCAGCCCAGTACTATTTAAATGTAGATATATTCAGATTTAGACAAAGGTATAGAAATATTTATATACACTGACCAAAAATATAAACGCAACACTTTTGTTATTGCTCCCATTTTTTATGGTATGAACTCAAAGATGTGAAACATTTTCCATATACATAAAATGACCAGTTCTCTGAAATATTGTTCACAAATCTGTCTAAATCTTTGATAGTGAGCACTTCTCCTTTGCCAAGACAATCCATCCCACCTCGCGGGTGTGCCATATCAAGATGCTGATTAGACAGCATGATTATTGCACAGGTGTGCCTTAGACTGGCCACAAGAAAAGGCCACTCTAAAATCTTCAGTTGTATCACACAGCACAATGCCACAGATGTCGCAAGTTTTGAGGGAGCGTGCAATAGGCTCCGTGCACGAAAGTAAGGAGTTCTACTTCCGCCGCCTTGAGTGTGAGGCCGACCATTTCCGGCTTGCGACTTCTATAGCAGCGACACTGCAGATTTTGATTGCGAAAGATGGTATATTTCACCCGTTTTCTACAAGGTCTCCCGAAAATCGACTTGAACGACATCTACAGGATTGTCGACCAGTGCGTGGTTACATGGGCAAAATATCGTGTCGAAAATACCGAAAAGGAAATGTGTCCCGTTGTAAACAAACCTTTGCTGTCACATATTATGCAGCAGCTCGGTAACATACGAGGCGATCTTCCAAACGTGCTTTTATTAATTTTATGAATATTATGAAGTGCCTGTTCGCTCATCATTTTATATTTAATCCTTGTGGTCAGTGCTTTTTTTGTGGAAGAACAGAACTGAAGAACAACCCAGTGTTAGGAGAGGCTAACAACACGGGCTAACAACATCAGCCTTTATTTGTCGGGGCACAATTAGAAACACAATTCCATGTGTCGTGATTTTTTGAACAGTTTCTAAGGACTAGAGCGGCATTTCTGCTCTGAAAAGCTCACACACACTGTGTGCTCTGCTCTGTCCTCGCGAGTCCGGCAGCCGCTGACCCAGAGCGGCGGTTCGGCTCGCAGTCCGAATTCTCACACATAACAAAACGAAAACGCACACGTAACAAAGCACCCTCCCCTCAAACACATTAATAAATCCAGCTGCTCTGCTCAAAGAGGTTCACTCGGTCCACTGGCTCCGGAGCCCGAACGCAGAGCTCGGATGCCGGGTCCAGACGTCAGTGGACACGCATCCCCCCCGCATCTCCCTTGGAGGGGTGAAAGAGAGGGGAGACCTAGCGGGGCGAGAGCGGAGCTGGGCTTCACGCGGGGCGTCCACAGAGCCGCTGGTCGGTCCCGTATGAGCTCACAAGCTTTCTCTCAGCGAAACACCGTCTATGCATGACGTAACCCAGAGCAGCAGCGACACACGATCGGTATATCCCAGCTATCTCGATCGGAAAGAAATTTTAATCCGAACGAGTCTGACCGGGGCAAAGTATTCCGAACGGCGTGTTTACATGACGCATTTTCTTTCCGATTGCTGCAAATACGAAACACGACTAGTCTTGCTTGGGGTGAAGTCCTCCCGCCGTGTTCACCATCCATTCGGCTCTCACCGACACATCTACTGGAAAGCTATGAAAGCTTATATTAGTACTGTTGTACTTTGACAAATTCGCACACGGGTATACAACAATGTTGTGATGTCTTTGTCACGCGTTGAAACACCAAACGCCTCTCTTTTACCCGAAATCCGCTCCTATTTACTCAAAACTAGCAACTCAACAAAACTCCCCACAACAATAACACGACCAACAGGAAGTTGTCGGCCTCACACTCGAAACACGGAAGTTAACCGGAAGTTCTGTCGTGCACGTAGTCTATTGGCATGCTAATAGCAGGAATGTCCACCAGAGCTGTTGCTAGGGAATTGAATGTCCATTTCTCCACCATAAGCCGTCTCCAAAGGCGTTTCTGAGAATTTGGCAGCACATCCAACCGGCCTCACAACTGCAGACCACGTGTAACCACACCAGCCCAAGACCTCCACATGCAGTATGTCCACCTCCAAGATCGTCTGAGACCAGCCACTCGGACAGCTGCTGAAACAATCGCTTTGCATAACCACAGAATTTCTGCACAAACTGTCAGGAACCGTCTCAGGAAAGCTCATCTGCACGCTCGTCGTCCTCATCGAGGTCTCGACCTCACTCCAGTTCGTCGTCGTACCGACTTGAGTGGGCAAATGCTCACATGCGACGGCGTCTGGCACGTTGGAGAGGTGTTCTCTTCATGGATGAATCCCGGTTTACACTGTTCAGGGCAGATGGCAGACAGCGTGTGTGGCGTCGTGTGGGTGAGCGATTTTCTGATGTCAATGTTGTGGATCGAGTAGCCCATGGTGGTGGTGGGGTTATGGTATGGGCCGGCATATGTTATGGGCGAAGAACACAGTTGCATTTCATTGATGGCATTTTGAATGAACATAGATACCGTGACGAGATCCTGGGGCCCATTGTTGTGCCGTACATCCAACAACATCACCTCATGTTGCAGCATGATAATGCACAGCCCCATATTGCAAGGATCTGTACACAATTCTTGGAAGCTGAAAACATCCCAGTCCTTGCATGGCCAGCATCCTCACGGGACATGTCACCCATTGAGCATGTTTGGGATGCTCTGGATCGGCGTATACGACAGCGTGTTCCAGTTCCTGCCAATATCCAGCTACTTCGCACAACCATTGAAGAAGAGTGGACCAACATTCCACAGGCCACAATAGAGAACCCGATCAACTCTATGCGAAGGAGATGTGTCGCACTTCATGAAGCAAATGGTGGTCACACCAGATACTGGCTGGTTGTCTGAGTCCCCTGACCCCCTTCAATAAAACAAAACTGAAGATTTCAGAGTGGCCTTTTCTTGTGGCCAGTTTAAGACACACCTGTGCAATAATCATGCTGTCTAATCAGCATCTTGATATGGCACACCTGTGAGGTGGGATGGATTGGCAAAGGAGAAGTGCTCACAATCACAGATTTAGACAGATTTGTGAACAATATTTCAGAAAACTGGTTATTTTTTGTATATGAAAAATGTTTCACATCTTTGAGTTCATACCATTAAAAAAAAGGGGAGCAATAACAAAAGTGTTGCGTTTATATTTTTGGTCAGTGTATATAGATACACACACACGCAAACACACACACACACACGCACATACACGGGTCTGTTTCAGCTAATATGATTTTTTCGTTTTAATCATTGGAAATAAAATAATTCTAAATGCTATTGTGTGTGAATAAATATATTTAGAATCTACCTATTTTTATGTATTTTGTTTTACATATACATTAAGTATGTAGTGTGACCTCCCCCCATTACGAGAATTTCATCCAGAAAAACTTTGTGAGTTATTGCATAAAGTTTGTTTAAGATCTGCCCTTGCTGCTACAAAAGGTAAATAATTTAAAAACTATATTCTTAAACACATGTTTCAAGCTAACCTTGGCAGCTGTCAGTTGCTCCAATATTGAATGAGTTTTCTTATGACAGCCTCTGTTTGTGTGAACTCAGCAATGCTCTAATAATGAGGTCTTCCAGGGTGGAAAATTCTGCATAATTTCACTGAATAGATCTAATTTAAAACTTATAATGTGAGAATTTCTCCAACCTCTTCCTAGCGGAGTAATTTAATAATTATGTGCAGCCAGCACAGGCAGCTGAGTGAAAATCAAAGGCTGCAAATGAGACTTTGTCCTGGAGAACAGGCCTGGCTGTCTGCTCTGAAAGAACCTGCATACTCCCACTCACAGAGAAAATTTTACAAAGGGGGGTTTGAATTTGATCCTGTTAGAAAAGAATAGATAATTTATTTCCTACTTTTAATTTAAACAAGAAAAGTATAGTTCCTGGCACTATCCCAGCAGCAAATGCTTGGCGCATTCAAATTGTTTTTGCCAAGACAAAGAAGAACCAAAGCACAGAGCAGTTTTTGTTAGCTTTTTGTGCCGTGCGGAAGAAAAGGAACAAGATAATTAGGATTGGTTTGAGAGGAAATAGGAACATTACATTCAGATATGGAAGCCAGCTCCACTTTGTCTATTTAAAAGAAGCAAAAAAAAACTGGATAAAAAAAAAGAAAACAAAAATAGCTGTCAAAAATGGTCCTTTGGGACAAATGCATTACTGCATACATAAGAGGGTTCCATCCATACTGATGGTGAAGACACTGATGCTAAAGTATGTGCAAAGGTTCAATGAAGGTGATGGGGTCTTCACTGTAGGCAATGGCTCATGAGGAGCTGGGGGAAGAGGTTTTACTGTCGATGCTCTGTGCTGACTTTATTATTCTCCACCAAGCCCTTTTGTCTGCTGCCATGCATCCCAAGTGTGACTCTGAGATGAAGTATGTCATAAGGCTTTCCACAGCTGTCTGGTTGAGTGATACGAGCTGCGATCTTGTCCAAGTTGTTTTTCCTGAGTATTTTCAGGTAGTTTCTGCTGTGTCTTCTTGAACAGCGCGGTGATCTTCACAGATAAAAAAGAGGTCATCAGTGACGAGCTTTCCCGGCTTTTAAGGATGTGCGCTCACTTCACACGGTTCCTATGAATGTAGATCAGCAAAGGCTCGGCTCTCCATTTGCTTCTGAAGTCCAGGATGAGCTCTCCTATCTTAGAGGCCAGAACTCCAATTTATTTAGCTTTAGTGCTGTGATCTCCATTTCTTGTCAGAAATTCAAGAGCACACATTCATTCAACCCACCCGCTTATTCACCTTTGCACAAATGCGGGCATGGGTATTGTTTCTTTCTCTTTTTCTACACCCCTCTTCATGAATATCGGTAATGCGAATAATCGTGTGTACCTGTCTATGTGCAGAAATCCTGGCAGATAAATCTTTAATCATTGATGGATGATTATACTTCTAACCTGTAAATAGTTGTGTGCAGACTATTTGTTCTTTTTCTTTTGTTTTTGTTTTGTTGCTGTGTGAACTAAGTTACATAATTCAATTTACTTACGACACTTTTATGTTTTAACTTTGTGATATTGACTACCCCCCCACTCTAACCCCTTATCCCCCATCTCTGACATCCCACTCTGTTTCTTTTTCTCCTCTTTTCTTTATTTTTTTCTGTCCAGTCAAACAAGGACTGCATACAAATATAATTTTCATAAAAAAAGATTAGCCTCAAATACAAAAGGGGTTTATAAAAAAGGAGGTTTATACAAATATGCACTCAGTTTGTCTGTAGATCCATAAACCCCAATTGTAACAATAAAATCTGTCCAATACAAAAGGCACTCAGCTCTGATCTGCTTGCTCAGCTGGACAGGTCAAGTTAATAATAAAAAAAAAAAAGAAATTCATGAGCTTATTGTGGAGCTTTTTCTTGTAGTTCACCCTGCACTGTTTTATTTAACAATATATTTAGAAATCAACACGGCTGTGGGCTTTAAAGACCCATTCTAATCGTCTTTTGATCTGTTGTAAAAGTGTTCCCAGTGGTCTTCTAATAATGAGTTTGCCGTTTTTAACCAATATTTTAAAAAAAAATGTGTAGTTTTCTAGGACATAGTTTCTGTAGAGCGGCCCTAGTTCATTAGTAATTCATGAGTTGTGGGCGGGTGCAAACTAACCCGGCCCTGCTTCTTGTTTGCTGAGATTTGGGAGCAGGGAGATTGTGTCCCCCTCAGCTTATTACAAATAATCTATTTTTCAAACTGCAGTTTGTTATCTGCTCTTGATTCAAAACAATTTGAATAAATAGATACATAGAAATGCAAATTTAAGATTAATGTTATTTATATGCAATATGGCAAAAGGGGAGCCGGTTTGGCTCGTGCTGGTTTGCGGCGCCTTCCGTCCGTGAAACCTGGGTTCGACTCCGGGCTGCTCCCTGTTCCCTTCTCTACCTCCGTGCCGGTCCCAAGCCCGGTTGCTTTGAGAAGGTTGCGTCAGGAAGGGCATCCGGCGTAAGACATTGCCAAGTTTACCATGCAACTTGTTTGCTGTGGCGACCCCTGACAGGAAAAGCCGAAAGAGAAAGAAGATATGCAATATGGCAAAAAAGTATTCAGTTAGCCACCAATTGTGCAAGTTCTCCCACTTAAAAAGATGAGAGTGACTGGTAATTTTCATCATAGGTGTACCTCAACTATGAGAAAAAAACCCAAATTGTCTGATTTTAAAACATGCACTTGTGGCATCAGAAAAATGCCACAAGAACATATTTTAAACACAAAAAACATGGTGTTCATTGGAGTGGGTATTTTAACTAAAAGTTGAGACCTTGGAGGCCATTCACCCAGCCTCCCCAATCTCTACAAAGAAGTGTAGTGATTTTAAGGTCAGATGAAAATATCGAAAATTCCCTGGCTCTGCACTTAAGCAGATTTTTTGCACTCCAAGTGCTGATCCGATTATATTACTTTTATGATGCCAAATATTCAAAATAACGGAAACCACAGGACTCATGGTTATGAGCGCAACAGATGAGCAGCTGGAGACTTAGTGGTTTGACACGTGTTCAGAAGAGCTTTTCCATCCAAAAGTGATGCACATTAAAAGAATCAGAATCCCCACTCCCACCTCTGAGTCAGTTAAACAGGAGCGAGGAGGAAATGCTAATGCTCCGTCCTCTTCATGTGTAGGCAGCCGTGTGTGCCAATGCAGCAACCTGAGGGCGCATCTGAAACTACACACCTCTGGACCACCCAGGCAGAGCAGGCCATCACTGAGACTACAGCAGCTGGAATGTCAGCCGACCCAGATGGAGAGGAGTCCCATCGAGGAATTTCCAGAAGTCTGATATTTGCTCAAAACATCCTTTTTTATTTTAATTTTCAGTGAAACAAAATGTGGTCCTCTTTATCTACAGGCCTTAACCTCACTGAATGTATTTATAGCTATAAAAATAAAATGCCTGCATGTGTTTAATTTAAGTAGATGCTAAATTCAGGGTACGTTAGGAGCAGAGGAGGTTGATGAGTATCTGCACCAATAGGTTTCAAGGGTTTGATTATTAAAAAAAAAAAAAAACTTTTGGAAACGTCTGGAAAAATTACTTTTAATTAAAAATTATAGTTGGTGTACATCTTTTATTTATTAGCATTCTACCTTCATTATGGCCCAAAGCACTTTACAGTCACTGTTCAATTTACCCATTCTCATACATGGTGGCAGAGGTGCCATGAAATAATCTGTGAGCATTTAGTTCATAATTTTTTGCTTTTTTTTTCTATTCAGATGTTTTTTGGTAGATTTAAATGAAACATTTCAATTGATTGGATTGTGTTGCTTTTTAAACTCCATACTTGCCAGACAATAATGTGGGTGGAACCGCTCTAACCCACAACGGTTCTCTTACTTTACAATAAAACTTTACTGAAATAATAACAGACACTCAAAGTGCTTACAGCGTGTTGATTATTTATTCACTCCTAATTCATGCTTGGTGATGGTAACTACTGTTGTAGCCACAGCTGCCCTGGGGCAGACTGACAGAAGCGTGGCTGCCAATACGCACCTACAGCCCCTCTGACCATCACCGGGACGTTCACACGCATTCACACACCAGTGGAGCCACACTAGTTGCAGGGAAGGTGAAGTGTCTAGAGCAAGGACACAGGAACAGTTGACTCTGATCATTGGCTAACCTGCTCAAGCACTTGAGCCAGTGGCACAAATAAGGCTGTGGTGTGACATCTGTTACACCCCCTTATGTGTCTAGGGGTACCTAGGGGGGGGCATAACATAAAAAAGTAAAGTTTTTGGCTAATAAGTTGACTGCAACACAAAACACAGAATGTCTCCATAAAATATAACCAAGTTTTATTTACAAATAAATAAACCACCAATAACTAAAAGTGAAGCAAAAAGGCTTCAGGGTGAACTAAGGCCAAAATAACAAACAAAACCCCAACTAACTGAAACATGTAAACTTACCTGCAAATGAAAGAAAAGGGAAAGCAGAGACAAAACACTAACCTCCCTAACCTAACAAAAACAGGAGAAAACCTGTACTAAACAAAATGGCAGTTCACCCCTACAGCTTCACTTAAACAAAATTATAAACCAATGACTAAACATAGTGGGCACAGACAAAACTACAAAGGACTGCAAAATACTAAAAAAACAACACTAAAGTACAACTCAAACCAAAGAGGTGGTGAAATACAAACCAAAATGGAGCCAAGGGCCAAGCTGCAGCAGCGACTGGTGCAGCAAGGCTCCCTTCTCACGGGCTGGAGGTCCAAATGGTGCTTTTAAAGCTGCGTCCTCTAGCTTTGGACCAATTGGAGGCCACACCTTCATGCACCACACCTGAAAATAATCAGACAAAACCAGACACACAAAGATGCACAAAAACACAGAAGTCCCACTCTGATGCAGAAATACATAAAGCACAGGACACACAGAACCAACCAAAAACCAAACACGGCCACAGCCGTAACAACATCATCTTATTTGAGACAAGTTAGATCCAGCAGAAACATGACTAAATGCAGTCATTGGGTTGAATCTCTTAGTCATTCATATTTAAGTTGAGTCGTGACATCTGTCTCCCCAAAATGTTTATCCAAGTAGCTTTATCAGTCAGCCTAACCCCTGGTCACCCACATTGCAACAATCATATCTGAGATGACACAACTGTTAGTAAAAAGTATGCATAATTAAAAAATAAATAAATTAATTCCATTTAAATGTTTTACCTTTAAGCATGGTAATGTATTTACTGGGCTACGGTCGAGGAGAGCTAGAATTCAGAGATGAACACGAGCCACAATTTATTATTACATTATATTATAATATTATTCAACCTCTACGTCTAGTTAAATATTTAAATATGTTAATTTGAATTATTATTTAAAGGGTTTTTGAAGTGCATTTACACTTGTCACTTATTTTTTCACTTATCTGTAAAGCATTAAAAAATTATTTGGGAACGAAAGCCAATATATGCTGCTACAGTTGTCTCTATGCAGACACTAGGAGACCTTTAGTTGCTCCTATGCAAGTTTTTACTTTCATGAGAGCAACTGAAGCTTAAAAAGAACACAAGCAGAACAAAGACAACTGATTTGACTCAAGACAGGAGGACTTTCTGTAACCCCACTCTGAAAGTCTGCAACAGAAAAGCATGCTTCTTTGTCCAGAAATGTTTAAGAATTCAACTTCAACCCACCAGAATGAAAAATTCAAAGTCCTACCAATATTTTATCATGCTGAAACACACACACATATTTAAGATCAGTGCATGCGCCGGTTCCTATAAATCTGTTGACCAGTGGAGTGGATGCAGTCTGATGTGGTACATCGTGTTTTAAGTCTGACAGACCCTAGTGGGGTGCAGAGTATATAAAGCAAGACATACTGTATATAGATACTGCAATAAGAGAAGCACAAGGCCTTCCTTAAGGATTCATTTTTATTTTTTTCTCTCCAGCCTGCATCCTTTTGCCTTCTCTCTTCAAGACGTCCCATGTACGGCATTTTAAAAGCTTTTACCCCCTACTGGGACTGGCAGGGTTCTGCCTTTAAACCGAACAATGTCAAAGACCACAAACGTTTTACTTTTCCTAAAGCCTTTCTGACCTATAATGTCACATGCTGTATAAAGTTTATATTTGGTATTTTTTATTGATTATATAAATAATAATGTTTTTTTCTGTTTTTCTCAAACCATAAGACTATAAAGACCTTTTAGACAGATTATAATGCATAACCTTTTCTAAAATGCGTTCTCTAATAGTGTATGTTTTCACTAATAGTGTATGTTTTCACTTGCGACTTATTATATAGATTATCTATTTTATTGTTTAAGCAGCTGGAGAGCACCGGAAATTTCGTTGTCACAAGTTTCTTGTGTTACAATGACAATAAAGGCTTTCTGATTCTGATTCTGATTCTGACTTGCAGTCAGTGCTGCTGCAGAGTTGAGCAAAAA
The DNA here is from genome assembly GCA_037389245.1 of Oryzias sinensis. Taxonomy (NCBI): domain Eukaryota; kingdom Metazoa; phylum Chordata; class Actinopteri; order Beloniformes; family Adrianichthyidae; genus Oryzias; species Oryzias sinensis. The sequence goes on from CM074495.1 coordinate 6,070,960, forward strand.
AGAGAAGTGAACGAGGATTGATGGTTGGTGGAGGTGATAAAAAATTAAATTTCAAGGTGAAAAGCCTGCTCCCTGTAGTCTCCCACATGTTTATTATGGGTACACCTGACGCATACATTTTTAAGATGACTGCCCAAAAAAACCCGCTTACGAATGAATTAAAATTTAAATATGTGGAGCACAGAATGTGTTCATACCGCAGTGAATTATGTTAAATCAGCAAGAATGGAATGGGCTCCTTAAAACGAAAACTTAAATCTCATCATTCAGCCTGTGAGGTGTCTTAATGTGCACGAAATGGTTCAATTCATAATCCTGCTCTTCCTGTTGTGTCTTTATAAAGTTGCAAAGTCCAAGAAGAGGCAGAAAGGCTAGGCAGTGAGGCAGAGCCAGTCAGCTATAATAACCATGTGAGGCTGCACTGATACATGAACTCGCTGAACAAGTTTAGATTTTATTTTCTCATAATTAAGGCAGGGTCACAGAGTTCAACGGGAAAAGTGTGTTGAACTGTGTGCAGCGACAGTAAGCCTTTTAAATATTCAGCTCTAAATCCAATTACAGCGCTAAAATCATCCATCCTGAGTGTTCTGTGTATAAGAGGAGTGAAATGTAAAAGCACTGGCATGCCATATCGTAATCGACATGTTCCCAACTTTATTTTAATCAAATTTAGGACTTTTATTTCCACAAAAACACTGTTTATGTTGGGGTACACAGAGACAACGCACAAAAAGCTACACTTCCCTGCAGACTGTGAAAAAAAAGTTCAAAAGGGCAAATTAAGTGTGATTTATTTTTATGATAATAACGCTACTTGAACATTTTATTCAAAGGAGGATTTCTGTCTCTGCACATGCTTTTGTTTTTAATTCTAATTTTTTGGATCAGTTGCATGACAATATAAAAGAGAACTCTAATAACTCAACATTTGTTATGATTGTAAAACATTTAAATAGCATTTTGAAATTTCTGTTTTCCAAAAAATGTCTAAGTAAAAATCTCAACATGTTTGAAAACACGTTTTCAGCTGTTTAAGTAGCAACTAAAATGTATTGGCATGTTACACCTTTTTCTTCATAGAGTAAACATTTTGTGTACATATTTGAAAGCACAATTTACAAAACTTAAAACACTATTTTATTAAAAAATACGTTTGGCTTGAGCTATTAAAAATAGATATGTAAATTCAAGACTAAGAAGATGTCACTGAAGGGATTTGGCTTTGCAAATTAAAAGAAAAGAAATCAAAATGACACATGAGAAAATCTAAAGTTTTCCTGTCACAGTACGAGTGGTCTTTTTCAAACAATGCTTGATAACGACAAGCAGCCGACTAAAAATCGTTTCCACCGTCAGTCCCAGCCTGTTTACCCTCAACACACCCCATGCAATGTGATTAATAAATTCATGTGTTTTGGCTTCTCAATTTTCAGTGGATAAACTGAATGTATTCTCTCTGCAAACTGTTTTTTTCCTTTTTCAAATTCTCAGATGATTACCACAGAATAAGACATTAGCTTCACAATGCCCGCCATTAATCCCTTTAAGACATCTTTGGGAATTACATTCAAACTTTCAGAAGAAAAACTCAGAGCAATAATACAAATGTGAGGGAAATTGTTTTATTATTATCATTGTTTAAATGTGTGTTTAAATGTTAACTCAGATTGACCTTTTTACCTTTTAGACAGCTTTGTGTGTTTGTCCATCTGCTTCTCATCCCCAGCAAGGATGAGGGGGTTTCACGACACACTGTCCTTAGCTGATCAGGAATATTGTTTGAACTTAGAATCCACCAAATGGGTCTTTATACTACACCCCCTAATGAACTTTTCTCTTTGTCGCCTACTTGAATTATCAGTAAAAGCAGCACGGGGAGAAGCAGATCCTCTGAGAAGACAAGCATGGTGTATGTTTTCTGTAATGTGCTTCTTCTCCCTTGTGCATGAGAAACTTGATACTTGTTGTGATCTGTTGCTGAATTTTGTTTTTCTTTAATGTCCAAATGCATTTATCTGACAACAAATGACTGGAAAAAACAAAAAAAATATTTGAAGAAAAACAAAATGATGACTCTGCTCACTAAAAGCTTATGTGTTAAAGAGGATGAGGTGATGTATGATATACTTAGATTAGATTAGATTGGTTTATTGTCATTGTGCATTGTACAATGAGATTGAAGCATCGCCATCAGTGCAAAAACAGCAAGGAAGGAACATAGTAATACAATAAAATAAAAAAAACAAACAGTACAAGTGTGCAAATATAAACTGTAATGAAGAGTATCGACATTAGTGTGCAAAGTTGCGTACGAAAACTGTGTATAAACATGTCAGAAGTGCAAGAGGTGGTAATGAGGTAGAGTGTTGACACCTTGAACAGAGTAAGTTAACAGGAATATGGATTTTTTCTGTGCATTTGGGAATTGAGGATGGTTTCAGCTTCCTTTCAGCGTCCTTTCATGGATATAAGACATACATTTTCATCCATCATGGGGAATCTTTTGAAACGGACTCTCTTCAATTGTTCCATGTGGATATTTATTAAATTATTATGAAACCACTGTTAGGGTTTAGCTCATACTGAAGACTTTTCCACAGAGCTTTGCCCTCTCACTGCATCTTGTTTTACAGCAAAAGGAATATGAAGTTAAAGGAGGAAGCGTTACTCATGAATGCCTTCAGCTCACACTCCAAGGTGTGATCTGATGGAGACAGAGGTCTGCCTGTGAATGTTTTCTTTGCTGTGTGAGTGAAATATCAATAAAGTATCAAAAATATATTTGTACTTAATATGAGGCAGCACAACTTTGAAAATATAAGCAAACTCAAAAAACAAGTATACAAGACTCAAAATGTAACTGGAAAAACAAACAAAAACTAAAGTGCTCAGTTTGAACAAAATCCTAAAAATAGCCTAAATTTAATGGAATCAGGCATAAAGATGGGAGTTTCAATTCTGGATCAGATATTAAAATATTTTTTTCATCAACCAAATATCAGAATCAGAAATACTTTATTGATCCCACACATGTAAAATTTGCCTGGGAAATATAAAACTTTTTTGGCAACAACGAGGTTTCCCTGATTATAAGAGAAAGTAAAAGGGACAAACATGAGTTTAATCTGTTTCTTGGTTCTGAAATTTGTTCCACTGATGTTTTTTTGATTGCAAGCTCAATTTCTTAATTTTGGCCAATAAAGACGCTGCTTTTTATGCATTCATATGCCAATATTTATATTGGGCTTATATAGGATAAAATAGTAAAATAGCGAAAATGTAACTAAAACCCAAAAAAGTGAATAGAAAAAGATTATTTTGCTTAGGAGGACAGGTAAAAGTTAAAAGAAGAAAATGACTTTTAAGAGAGAAAATTAAAAAAAAAATGAATCTCAAAGCAAGGATGAACTGGTAAATTACAGAAAAAAATTCCTCCAAATCAACATTTTACATGTTACATTTTACAACATTCTACTAACTCTAGCTCCCTTTATTGTATTACAAGAAAAAAAAACTTATAGAGCTAATGAAGTAAATGTTTAACCCCTGCATTTTTTTGAACACCACCTGTTTAAATTACAAAACTGTTTAAAGTCACTAATTATGTTTGATAGACGGATGATTGATCCGTCTGTGGGAGGTTGTTAATCAAATTGAACTATACAGTTACAAAATTATTTCAAAATAAAACAAATCAATTTTGAAGAGATTCAAGAAGAAGTGTTTATTGCCATATTCGGTGAAGTTTCACAGAATTGGAACTTGCTTCGGTGCAAGTGTGCAACATAAAACAAAAGAAAAACAATAAGCAAAAAAGTAAAATGACACAATGGTCAGAACAATAAAGAAATTGAGTAAGTTGTACAAAACAGTGCCAAAAACAGTAAAAACTGAGAATGATCAAGGTGCAGGTAGTGTGCTGGTGACTGACTGGATATAGAAGTGAAGTTTAAGGGGGGGGAGGAGTTAAGAGATGTTCATGAGTCTGACTGCAGAGGGAAAGAAACTGTTCTTATGTCGTGAGGTTCTGGTCCTGATGGACCTTAGCCTCCTTCCCGAAGGGAGTAGTTCCAGTAGATCATGTCCAGGGTGAGAAGGGTCGGCAGCTATCCGGCCTGCACGTCCCCGGGTTCTGAAAAGCAGGGAGCTGATGGAAGGCTCCCACTTGAGGTCCTGGGTGATGGTGGTGCCGAGGAAACGGACGGAGTCCACTATGGTGATGGGAGAGTCTGACAGGAAGAGAGGGGATGAGGGGGCTGTGACTTTCCTGAAGTCCACGATCATCTCCATTGTTTTGTTTGAGGAATGGATGAATTATTATTGTAGTATAAAAATGAAAATGCTACTTTGAACACAAAACGAGTCAATTTTGACCCAAATTAGGGTTAAAATTTAAAAAAATGTCACTAAAATGCTAAAAGTAGTAAAGGCATAAGTATTTGTTCAAAATGAACTGAAAAGAAGAAAAAATAAAGAAGGTTTAGTGATCAATGTATTATGGTAAATAATTTACATTCAGCTAGTCTCTACAAAAAATATGTTTCCATTTAGCTGTATTTTAGTTGTCACAGCTGCGAACAACAAATTGTATTTTTATTAATATTACATCATTTATTCTCCATCCAAACTCAAGTGTTTTACTGGCTCACTATTCTGGAGTTTATAAAAATAAAAAGCACGTTTGAAACTTTTCAAGCATGATTAAAAAGCCAGAACAGTTGTTGATCTCTGTCTCCGGACCATGCCATGCTCAGTTTTCTTCCCACATAATTATTTCAACCCCATTTTGACACAGGTGATAGAAAAAAAGCCCATTTAAAAACTAAAGAGTTAGTTTTCAAACACACAAAAAGTGAAACACATTCAACAGTACCTCTCATCTTCTGTCAAGTGGCTATAGAAACATGATTGTTTTCCTCAGGCAAAAAATATCCATCAAAAAGCCAACCAATTCAGCACAAATAACCAAAGCAGGTGCAGGATTTGAAGAATGACTGGAAACACAGGATGGATGGAATATGTAAAGATGACTAAATGATGCTACAAATCAAAATGCAGACATCATTATCCCCCGTTTAGGAGTGGACATGTGACAGTCCACCAGGTTGATCAGTAGGGATGGCCCATTTGACACGGCGCTTCGGCGCGCATTTCACCTTCATGAAACAGAGTGTTTCGGCACAATGTTTTGGGGTGTGTGTCAGCTAGTCCACGTGGTTGATGACGTATGACGCGCCAAATGCTTCGTTTGGTGGAACCACGGTTCAGATCTCACTTTTGTTTTGAACAGTTGGGCGTGCTATTGTCTAGAAATACTAAATGAATCCTGAACGTTTCCTGACCAGTTCTATTGTTTCCCCAAGATTGGAATCAGCGCCAGTTCATTGCACTTTACCCATGGCTCCTAGTAAAAACCGTTCTGTGGCTCAGGATCATTTTAACTCAGTTTTTCCTAATAAAACAATACACTATGAAAGTTGTGTATAAAATAAAACACTGCGATGAATTCATAGTGGCATGCCATGTCCATGTCAAAAGAGATAGCTCAGTGTAATTGTCAAGAGTATATATGTGTAGTGGTCCCAGGTTCAAGTCTAGTACTAGACATCTTTTGTTTTGCGTTATTTTTTTTCTTCATGTGATGTGTATTTTACGGAGCCCGTGTCCTGACATTAAGATATTAAAATATATCTTGTTCCCTCAGATTAATATCTCGTTCGTACGAAATACTATTCCGTTCCCACAAGATACTATTCCGTTCCCACAAAATACTATTGCGTTCCCTCGAAATACTACCCCGTTCCCTCGAAATAATTAACCTCAAATTAATGCACTTACCTTTAGCTCGTAGCATAACAACAATAGCAATAGCAACTTCAATGCAATGTAATGAGACACACACAGACAGAAATGTGAAGGTATCCGCTGTAAATCTATGACGTAAATTAATAACAGGATAAATGATCGGCTAGTTAGTTAGCATGTAACCCTATAGCCTTCGAATGTAAAGCGACTGACTGCTAAAGTTAATAAAATACAAGTCCTGAATATTATTATTCCTATTCAACCCTAAACTACATTATTAGCTGTCTGTCTGTCAACCGACCAGCCAGTTGCCCAAATGCCGGCATACATCAAAGAGCTCTGTGGCGGAGCTAGTAGTAGCCTAGCAGGAGCTATCGTATGACAACAGCTTAGTTAACATTAATCTTTTGATATTTTTCTTATATTCACTGAGAGTAATAAAGTGATTATTTTTGTTTTTCATGTTCCTTTTTTGAACGAATGTGGGTCACAGAAACATGGAAGTTACCGCTGAAAGCGGCTTTTCTCGGCGTACAGAGAGCATATATATGTATATATATATATATATATATATGTGTGTGTGTGTGTTGCTAGTTTACAGACACGAACCAGAGTGACAAGTGCAAATGTTAACTTTATGATTAATATTTATTAACATTAAGGTAAAGCTAGCATGTTGGCATGTTCTCTGTTTTCTATAAACTGAAAATTTCCCCCGAATGCTTATTACGTTCGTAAGTTTAAATCATATATATTAGTACCCACAATAATAATTTTGTTTCCATGATTTTGCACGAAATGTTAAAATATAAAATGATAACTAACAGTGCTAATGCTGAATGATGCAGCAATGAGCTAAAGTTGGGTACAGATATTAAATAAATGTACTACAGTTTCTAGGGAGACTTCAACCTTGTGTCATCTCACTTTCCCCTCTTAGGACTGAATAATAGTTAAGGTTTTTAGTTTTAAAGCTATTCATCGACAGACGAAGGTTTACGGCAACAAGTAGGCCTGGACACCGACACATTCCAGGTCATAATCCGCCAGCAGAGTACGCGACATCGCGTTCGGCATGGCAAATTCAAAGGATCGACCAAGGCAGCGGCAGATTCTGAGTCTTCAGCGGTAAGATCTCAGGTTCAACTTAAACGTTTTTTTCCCCTTTTGTTGTTGTTGTTGTTAAACTGAAGATATCACCGAAGCAGTACATTGTAAATTTGATGAAATCATGGCTAACCACAGAATGAGAATGCTACCGAATATTATATGGCTTCATTTGGTAGCATGTCATTTATTATCTGGTTGTGTTTTTTATTATTATTTTAAAGTTGGTGTTGTTGTTACAGTGAAGATATCACAGAGGCAGTATAATAATAGAAAAAAATCATGGCTAACCACAGCATGCTACCGCATGTAGCTAATCACAGAATGCTCCAGTCAGTAGCATGCCAGTTCAGGTAACAAGATGTCGTGTTTAATATATTTTTTGAAGTTGCTGTTGTTAAAGTGAAGATATTACCGAGGCATTGTTGTAGAATACACGGTGGGTTAAACCTTCAGAATAAAAAAGGAAGTACCACATGAGACTACACAAGTGATGGACAGAATTGTAGGCATGTTAATTGACACTGAAGGCGTGGTCTTTTGTTTGCCGCTCATCTTGGTACCTGGAACATTTTAGGTCTTTTAAGCTTATGGAGGACATCTACGAGGAAACACAGATTTTAGATCTAGAGGCCCTCAACCATTATCTTCTGCTGCTTTCATACACAGTGGGTGGAAAGAATCTAGTCACACTGAAAGTGTGCCTGCTCCATTGATGCCACACAAAATGGTGAGTAAACTGGCAGCACTTCGTGCAGAAACTCAATTTTCATGTTAAGTTTATTCTATTCAAAGAAGATGTTCAGATCTTCTCTTGGCTGCACGGTGGCGCAGTGGTTAGCACTCTTGCCTCACAGCAATAAGGCCCCCGGCTTTGCTTAAAATGGCTCCTTATGGCACAACTATGTACAGAAATCGATTTGAAAGTGATAGAACACAATTATCTGTCGTTCTCTTTTTCTATACTTTAACTCATTGATGCATTTTCCATTAGTAAAAACAAGTGTACTTATTCATTTGAGGTTACATATTTTTTTTAGCATGTTTTGTCATTAAACCCCATTATACTTTCGTGTTTATATGTTTCTTTTTGTATTTTATGCAGGCTGGATTATTTGCTATTTGGGTAGAATTTCCCCAGAATGATAGCGAAGTTATCAGCCGGAAGTACCTGAATCTGTTGAGCAGTTACAAAACAGTCTTGGCAATCTGCAGCTTCAAGGGGAGCTTTTACATTACAATGCGAAGACCCAGAAATTTAATTACGCTTCACTCTGTAACCCAATGGACATCCGCAGGCTGCGTGAACAGGCAGTCCTACAAATCCTCTGGGAAAGTCATATCAGTGGTAGCCGGAAGAGTCAAGACTCAATTGATTCAGGGTCTTCCCTTGACACAGCCAGTGTCTCCACTAGAAACTCACCACAAAGCCCATCAGCTTTTTCAGGAGCTATTTGCGAAGGGCGTATCTGAGTGGCCATCTCCATTTCCTATTACCGCTCTTCTCTAGAAGAGGAAATGAGGAATATGACAAGACAAAGAAGGGTATAAATGTAACAAGAGACATGAAGATGGAAGTTTTGGACAAGATTGCCCAGCCAGTGTTTGAAGTAAAAGCCTATCCAGACCCAGATCAGATTGAGTCAGTAGCCTCTTCTCTTGTCAGGAAGCACCCCTGTCTTCTAGAACCAGGTGGAACAGGGTATGATGGATGGAGAATGAGCAGTATGTGCAAACTTGGTAATTATAGGTCCAAATTCCGTCAGGCAGGCTGTCATGAAGTCCAGCATTAACGGAAGAGAAAGGCTGTGAAAAAATGATATTGAAGGCCATTCTCTGAAGAAAATTTTCCTTATTGCAGCAACAGTACAGGAGCAGGCAACGAAACAATATATAAAAACAAAACTTTGGAGTCAGTATAAACACCTATATACACAATATACAGTTATTGCACAGGTAAGCTAAGTAAATAAGACAGAGCCGATGATGTTGGTTAACGTGGTCAGTGGGAGCAGCTAAGATTGTGCAGTCTAGCAGCAGGTAAGCGACCCCTGCGGTGTGGCTCCTTCAGACACTTAGGATGTGTGTCAATCGCTGAAGGCTGCACAGTGAGGACACAGACTCATACATAGAGTGGGCGTCGTTCTCCATCATGGATGATAGCTTAACTACCATCCTCCTCTCTCCCACCTCCTGCATTGAGTCCAAAGGCAGCCCCAGAACAGAGCTGGCCTTCTTCACCAGCTTCTCCAGCCGCTTCCTTTCTGCAGCCGAGATGCTGCTACACCAACAGACTGCTCCATAAAAGATGGCTATTTGCCTACAGAAGTCATAAAGTCTTGAGGTGATCCTACTAAGATATCCAATTCTCTCAGCAAGATAGTCTACTCTGTCCTTTTGTACAGTGCTTCTGTGTTATGTGGCCATTCAGTTTGTGGTAGGGGTGAACACCCAAGTACTTGTACGAATCCACTCTCTCAATGTCCCTTCCTTGGATGTTCACCGGTGCTAATGTAGAGTGAGTGTGCCTGCGAAAGTCTACCACCAGCTCCTTGGTTTTCCCTGCATTAATCTGGAGGTAGTTCCACTGGCACCAATCCACAAAGTTCTGTATCAGTTCTCTATACTCTCTGTCATTGTCATCCATGATTAGTCCGACAACGGCAGAGTCGTCCGAGAACTTCTGCAGGTGACAAGATGCTCGGCTGAACATGAAGTCTGCGGTGTAGACAGTGAAACAGGAACGGAGCCAGAACTGTTCCCAGGTGCTCCTGTGTTGCAAGGCGATCATGTCAGACTCACAGTGGTGAGACCTCATACTGCGTCGGTTTTGAGAGGTAGTCCAGCATCCATGCAGACCATGTCCCTGACCATCCAGATAACCATAGCAATATCTCTTTGGAAGATGAAAGATTGGCTCTAATCAGAGGATTCCCAAAAAAGAAGTAAGAACTCTGTGCTCATTAGACAAAGATGGGAGCTTACTTTCTCCTCAGGCTAATAGAGATTGTAGAGATGGAGCCTATGGCGACAGAGGTAATGGAACGCTGGCTGACTCTCTTCTTTTTTTGGTGTGGTTCCTTCTTAGAAGTGTAAAAGACTTTTATTAAAGCCTAAAACAGAAGAAACGTAACTGTTAGGGTTGGTAGTTAAAAAAAAGGCTTTTTGGAGCGATATGAGGGGGGGACTTCCGGTCCAGGACTTCGGTTTTGACAAATAGCGTTGGCAGCTGGGTCTCTTGGCAGGATCTGCACGCTTGTGCGGAGTTTGTGACAAGAGCAGAACACAGGACTAGACTCGAATGCAGAGTTAAAAGATTATTTTAATACTCGGTTCAAGAGGTTGGCTTAAGCGTTGACAAGTGATGACCAAAGGTTAATAGTTTAGGATTTTTTATTAGTTTTAGTTTTTTATTGCGTTTTTGAATTTTGTTTTTAGAATTTATTTAGTTTTAATTAGTTTTAGAGGCTGCTATACTAGTTTTATTAGTTTTATTTTTGAAATTGCTTCGTTTAGTTTAGTTTTTATTAGTTTTTAGTGTTAGTTTAGTTTTTCTTTTTTTTTTTTTTGTAAATTAGGATATTTCTCAGGTGCATGATTCGAAATCACCAGAATAGAAGTGGTATATGATAGAAACTAAATCAAAGATACTATTTTGAAACACTTATTATTCCAGAGGACACAAGGACAACTATCCTTAGAATTAAAATACAACTGGCCGATAACAGCATTACGTTATCTGCTCTCTCCTTTCTTTTGAGGAGAGGCGGGGCGACAGGCTAGCTGTCTAGGTACTGTTGATTTCAACGTTGTTGTATGCGCTTTGAAATGTACTTTTAGATTAGTAGGGTTTTCCCTTGAAGGCGTTCCACGATATTTGTCTCCTGCTTCGACTACAAGGCACTTACTTTTGTTTTCGACGCTGTTATATTCCAAAAAGTCCCAAATAGGACTCTCCCGCTTTCTCCCAACTTTTAATACCCCAGCAGCTTATGCTGAAGTCTATAAGCCACATGGCGGCAGTGTCTGAGAGACATCATGTGACACGTCTGAACAGCGTGATGCCGTGAAGAGTTCAGATACACAGTAAACTAGCAAAAAAGCGTGAAGTAAACAAGACTTTACTGTTAAAAAGAACTTATGTATTAACGAGAAGGCAAGCAGAAAGGATTTTTTGGGTTAATATTATTTAGTTTCAGTTCGTTTTATACACACAACAAACAGTTTTAGTTAGTTTTAGTTTTTTTTAAAACTCTCGTTTTTATTTTTATTTCAGTTAGCGAAAATGTTTTCAGTTCCTGGTTTTAGTTTTCGTTGCGTTTTAGGTGCTATAATAACTGGTGATGACACATAGCAAGCAGGCACCAGGACAAAAAGGTAAGCTCAGGCTATGAATACATGAGGAAGCACAGGTGGGAACAATCAGGGATGATGATGAGGCAGGAGAGTGTCCTTTGTGGGGAAACAGACAAGGGCAGGAAGAGGAAGGTCTGAAACGATAGGTGGGATAAACCTTCAGAATAAAACAGGAAGTACCACATGAGACAACACAACGGACAGGAACTTGATGAGACATGACAGTTTGAGCTAGTGCTTCATTTGATTTTAAGAATCTTTTTTTCCCTTGTCCCACTCAGATCCAATTTTAATCTATTTAAAAAAAGTTTCCAGTGGCCTTTTAATTTTGATGCCGTTTTTAACCAAAATCAAAAAAACCTGTGTCTTAATAGTTTTCTGGGACATAATTTCAGCAGAGTGAATTTAACTCCAACCTAACATTATCGGTGCAGAAAAAAGAGGAGCAATACTGGTGGAATCCAGCTGTACAATATTGATGCTCAGACACAGCAAAGAGCGTTACATGAAGCAATTTGTCTAAGTGGAGGCATTAAGTGGAGCCGCGGAGCTTGTGGCCGTTGATTGTAGTCTATACTAAGCAACTGCGAACTTTTTAAACAGCATCTGCTCCCTCTCCTGCAATTTTGGTTTACTTTTCTTTATACATAACCATCATTATGAAAAAACACCAACCACAGCATTTTCATTGGCGTGGGTCTTTAAACACATTTGTTCTTGTTTGATGGCATACATTTTTATCAATAAAACATGACATTAAAACATCGCACATCATAAAAAATTAAATGCAAAAATAAAAACAGTGGGTGGACTCGTTCCGAATAAATTTCTAACATTTTGTTGACCTACAGTAACCCCAGTGTGCAGTTTTATTTTAGGTTCGTGAATTTTTCAAAAGTGTAAACAATTTAATTATTGAAAACATGGGATGCTTAAAGAACCATGGAAACAAGGCCCACACTAGTGTGGTTTTTTGGCCAGGTGTTTTGTGAAAAACATCTATATCTGTGGACTTCCATTCCATCCATTTCAATACCTCCTCTGACCTTAACTGTGCTGACAAAAGGATTAAATTGAACTGAATGATTAAACATTTCTCAAACTCGACATTCTGTTTTTAGCACGGATGCTAAAGTGCTTCTTTCTCTTAAATACAGTGTACTTTGCGTTGGTGGAAATTAAACAAAAAACAACTAAATAGTAATGCTGCTTAGTTTATTATTTCCTATTGTATGTTGCCAACTGCTTAGTAAGAAAAAATTACTTTGAACACAAATGAAGCAAATGATGCCTAAACATTTAGACATATTTTGAATAAAAAACAACTCTAGCTTAGTATGAAATTCTTCTAAATCAATGCTCACATGTCATATGAATATATACGCTTGGGACTATTCAGGGTTAAATGATAAATAACAAAAACAATCCCATTATTTCAATTAAGTTCATAAACATTGCTGATACACTGCATTTTGGCAAAAATGTTTTTAATCTTTTTCTATACCTTCCTGGTTGTACATAACCATTCGACAGCTGTCCAATTCATGCTGGATTAGCGTAATAAAAATACAATCCATCATTTTAGATAAATAATAGATCGAATTTTTCTTGGCTTTTCCAGATACTCAAAGCGCTTATAATGTGTTTCCAGTTTTCATTCATTCCTCAATCATACTTTGTGATGGTAAGCTACTGATGTAGCCACAGCTTCCCCTGGGGCAGACAGACAGAAGCGTGGCTGCCAGTACGCGCCTACGATCATTCATACATACATTCACACACCAGTGGTGCCACGCTGGAGGCCGGGAGGGAGGTAGTGTCTTGCCCAGAGACAGAAAAGTTGACTTGAGGCGAAGTTACTTCGATCATTGGCTGACCTGCTACCTGAGCCACTGTGACCATTATTTCCATACATCTCATGTGTGAAGCACCTGCCACCAATAATATTATGCATTATGGAAGCTAACAATTGACAGGAATTACATTTTGTTTTATGAATAATGTGAGGTATTCTTTTCAATGTTCACTAATCTTTGATAAATAACAGAATAATTTAACATTTAATTAAGTATATATATTTAATAAGTATATATATATTTAATAGAGTATATATATATATATATATATATATATATATATATATATATATATATATATATATATATATATATAAATAAGGAAAACAAAAAGAAGAAGCAAGAGAAAAGTACTTCTTTAAAATAAACTATCAATACGCAGGCATAATTGAAAACAAATGCATTCAGTTAGATCTCTTTAAAAAGTATAGTTTGGGGATTTATGTGGTTTTATTATTGCAGCAAAAAAGGGAAACTTTTATTTTACCACATCATTGCATTTACATCTACAAACTGAAGTGTTTTACGGGCTTACTAGTCTGGAGTGTTTCACATTTTTGAAACTTTTTCAAGCATGATTTAAAGGCCAGAACAGTTGATCTGTCTCTGGACCGCGAGCCATGCTAGCTTTTCTTCTACCAGGTATTTCAACAAAGATACAGACACAGATAATAGGAAAAAAAAGCCATTTTAAAACTCAAGAGTTACTTTTAATCACAAAAAGGAGAACATGTTTCAACAGTGCCTCTTACTATCAAGAGCAATAGAAACAGTAATGATTTCCTCTGACAAAAAACCCCATTAAGCCAATGTTTGAAACGCTTGACAGTCTACAGTGAAATAATATGCTGTGCTAACCATGATTAATTCATCTATGGAAAACACACTTTTCCTGGTTGCTGCACTTTTCAAGTGCTTTACATAGTAAGAACCATTTTTTAATAAAAAAAAAAAAAACCAAAAAAACAAAAACAAAGACCTTCACACAAACATAAAAAAACAACACACACACACACAATGCCCACAACCCCCCTGACCCCCACCCACAGAGCATAATTATGCACATCAGCCAAAATATAAAATGTCATCTCAAAAAAAGACCTTGTTTTTAAGATACAAGAGAAATGTTTCAATTATTCCAGTCAATGCAGACAGGAGGATTTGGTCTTGTGACCTTTATGTGATAAAAAAAGGGCAGAAGTGTCTCACAGATTCACCTAAAATGTGGAGTTATCTTTGTTGTTTGCATTTTAATATGGAAATCCATTGATAAGCGTTTGTAACTGTAAATATGGACATGGCTGAAATCTAAATTAGGGGAAAAAGATATTTTGAGGGACATGACTCCAACATCCCTGTTCTCTGAGAAGGCTACATCACTGATGAGGAGGATCCATATGAGAAAAACTGTTTTAACTGGAGTTAAAACAAAATGTAAAAAAAAAAAATCAAAAAATACGAAAGTCATAAACACATTTTAATAACCAGATAAATAAACCTTAATGGATTAATATATCAGTAAGAGTGAATTAAAGAGATAAATATAGAAATAAAAATCAAATAAGTACAAGGATGAATACATAAAATAGTTTATCAAGTATACTCCACTAAAAGCTAAATTAAAAAAGTAGGTCTTGAATCTTTTTTAAAAGTCTCTTCGGCCCTGAGGTTCTCAAAAAGAAAAAAAACAATGGTTTATTTCAATAGGATTATCTTCACTGGTTAAACTGCATAGTTATTACAAGCAAATCCAATTTTTAACAGTGGAAATGGTAATACAGTCACTCTAATTTCAGACATATTTGGTTACGTAATCAATTTATTGGGATATAAAGCCACCAAGGCTCAGCTGTAGGAACCATTACAGGAATTTTCTCTAAGGGAATGACTGGACTAAACCCTGTAGCTGTCCTCTACAGTCCTGATGAACCCACTTTTTCCATTAATCAAAGATCCAACTATGCTGACAAATATCTGCTGTTTACATTTGAGCACAATACTAACTAGCTTATGATTTCTCATAGGGGTTTTAATTTAACTAAACTCATCTTCTTCAACAAGAAAACTGTTGATGAAAAGTCTTTTATAGCTATCCACTTCCTTTAAGAGCAGAACTTTGTCCATGGACGAAAAGAAAGCTCTTCAAAGCTAACAGCATATTTAAGCTTTGATCTATGTGCAAATGCTGTGGATGTTAAGGGAAAAAAACAACAACAACAGGTTGAAAAATGACAAAATGTAAATCTTAGCCAGAAAGAAAAATTGAGGAGTGTTTTTGCCATGGGAAGAAAATTGGAACATTTAAAAAGCAAAGTGCACTTTTTAAATCATAAGCATTTAAGGGACACCCTTGAGTTCAGAAAGGAGGATTTGTAATGTATTACAAAAAGAGAATAATTCTGTGAGGGCACCACGATAAATGAAACACTTCTACAGCTCAAAGATGATAAATATTTCTATTTACTTTGGAAAAAAAATCTATGTCATTTGCATGGAAAAGTGTGATGGCTGGTAGGGTGACAATGTCCCCAGGTTGGGTGTTTTTTTTGTCATTTGATGCATCTCACCTGGGGCCACAACTGTGATAAAGTACAGACATTAAAAAAATATATTTTTGTGTGTTTTTTAGACAATTGGACAAAAGCAGCAAGAAACAACTGTCAGGTTGACCTGCTGTAAGAAACCATCCAAGTCAACAAAAAGGTCAGTCAAGAACCAGCAGCTTGCATGCATCACCCCCTGGACTGGGAGGTTGTAGGTACCAAATCCACCCGTTTGGTAACACATAGACTCTTGTGATGGAATTCCCTACTGTACCAATGGCAAAAATTGGACTGCACACTTTTAATTTCTGACTTGTTTCTCAAAAACTTCATTATTCCTCATTTATTGTGGAAGTACACAGCTAAATAACCCCACGATAGGTAAAATCAATGGGATTATAGATGTTTTAAGGCTAAAACCCTCACTACAAATTCAATATTAGGGGTCTGCAACACAGGGCTCAGAGCCACACAACTTTTTATCCTGCTGTGGCTCTACTAGGAGACTTACTGCCCCAAGGCAGGGTCTCAAACTCAATTTACCTGGGGGCCACTAAAGGCAGGGTCTAGCTGAGGGAGGCATAACCAGCGCACACACACATTCACGCAACTTGTTAGTGTCTGAGAGCCAATAGATTTGTATGGAACATGTACTATACTATTACTATACTCTATTATTAACTGTTTTCTGTACAAAAAATACATATAAAATTCTCACTCAAATAAAATACGTGAATAAAAAAACATAAAATAAATAAATCAGTAATGGATTTCTGTTTAATTAGTGTTCTATATCTGCAGTTTTTCTAATTTAAATATCATATTAACACAGTTCAGTGAACACTGTTGAATTATAACTATTAAACCCAAAAGAAGACTCCAATTTTACAGTTCTGTAACCTCCATCAATGGATTCTTCTGAACACGGCTTCTCTTGTCTTCTTCTGACTGCTGGGCACTTGGCAGCACTTCCTCCCATACAGCTGAGACCCTTAGTGTGGCTTGAAGATGATTGTCTGTAAATCTGGATTGTCTGCTTGGACTTAATGGTGAAGGTGGAGACGTCAGAGAGGACGTGCTCCCAATTTAGAGTCTGTGTTGAATTATTTTTTTAAAAGTTTATTATACCTTTGGTTTGTCTGAAGATTAATAACCCCTGTTGTTAAAGTAAAATATGTCCAACACAAGAGGCCCTCAGTTCTCATCTGCTTGCCCAGCTGTTGGACAGGACAAGTTAGAAAAAAAGAAAAGAAAAGAAATCTGCGCCAGAGTGCCCCAACTATCGTGTCAACCTGCTGCTATGATGACCGTATTTTGCGCTCTCTGTAGAACACACTGGAGGGCACGGGGAGAAAACAACTCTCTGCTGCAGAGGATGTGAACAGGTGAGGGAAAAGCGGAGTAAGAGAGAAGCGGGGAAGGCTTTGGCTTCAAACTGTCAGATGGAAACATAGGCGTCAGATTTAGATGCAGATTTCACTGCAGGAGATAAAGCAGGAACTCTCTCAGGATGATCATATGAACTCAAATATTTATTTAATTTGTTTTATATTTACATAAGACCCCAATATATCAAAACATTGCTGTTTATTTTTCTTTAAATAACTTATCTTTTAATGTATTTTACTTTCAAGTTGGAAAAATGTATAAAGTAAAATGTTTTGTTAAAAAAACATTGTTGCATAATGAGGAAATAAAACACTTTATGTTCTTAATTTATTTATTTCTTTACTTATTTTTCATCACCAAAAAATTCGATAAGATTATTGTTAAAATACAGGATTGATAAGCAGTATCAATAAGAGTAGTAGTACCGTTAAAACCTTAACGATACCCATCCCTATTATTGAGTGTTTTCAAAAACAATGTGTGGTATTTCACAGAAATTTGTACATTTTTGCACAGTTTACCTAACTTAGTTTGTCATCAGTAATTAGTTACGTTTGAGATACTTTGACTTGTAACAATAACCAATTTGTTTTTAAGGTATAAGATTTTCAACACTGATGACCTGTTTGAGTTGCCAGGGCTGGAGGATGCTGGTCACTGCGGGTTTGGTTGGGGTTCTACTCCAGGAAGCACAGCCCAAATATATCAGCCAGGCGGCATCTAACAAGGGAGGAAGCAATGGACTAATTTAAATGCTAATTTGCTATCGTTCTGTTGGTTTGTTATGGATTTCTGTTAATCTTATTTGTGTAATATGTTTTTCCTTCTTTCTCGTCTCATTGCACAATGCAGAAAATGATTGGGAGTTTTAACCGTCTGGCTTTAATAAACTTTACACCACATTTACCTGTAGCGCTCAATACCTGTTTCAGATGGAGCGGAATGTAAGCATGTAGCCACACCCTGTGTCTTCTGAACGGGTCATAACCTGGGGAGCCATCGGTGCAGATGCCAACACATCCTGTCCCACATGTAACATGTCTCCTCATTGATAGTTTTCTTTGAATGTAGCCCAATTGTGCCAAGTTTACCTACGGTCATGGATGCATCCAATTGTGTTGTGTAAAATTCACTGTGGCAAATGCTCTAGAGTAGCTGCTGTTAAACATTTTCTGACATTGCATTACTGCGCCATAAAACAGGATTGTTCGACAATGTCTCTTCTCTTTTGCCAACGCCCCTCATAACAATGTCCCGACCATCTCTAAACAAGCAGGAAGAACGAGGTCTTCCACAAACACGCAAAAACAAGTAGGCTAATACAGAGCTATGCAAACTGGCAGAAGTCACTGAAGTGCAACAATTTCAGCACTTTGAAACACTTGCATATAGGTAAATGGTAAATGCTGTTTCCTTCAGGCCCAAAGTGCTTCACAGTCACTGTCCCATTCTCTTACGCACACACATTCACACACTTGCAGCAGCTTTGTTGCCTTATACTTGCAACAACCTATAACTAACTGGAACATTATGGGAGTTGATGTCTTGCTCAAGGACACTTCAGCACAAGGTGCCATCTTCTGATCAGGGGTCGACCGCTCTTGGTTGTCAGAGCGTTCTGCTGAATCTTTAGGAAAATGCAATCAAAGAATAGAAGTGGATCTGGACACACATTTTAGCAACAACAACATTTTGTCAACACAACTCATCTAGTTATAATTGAGTAATTAGTATTTTCTATAATTCTACTGTGATAAAGGATAGCTTTGATTTTCTAGTGCTGCTCAGTGTTGGTACAGAATGCTTGTGAAAAAGGAACTTTCAGAGTGAAACATCGACTGATTTGCCAAAAAAATCATTTTTGTTTCCCTGCAACAAATTATCTGAATTCCACAGTTTGAATTAGTTTCAGGAAATGCACATGACAACGTGTGAAAAGCAGAGCTGCTGAAAAAAAAAAGACTGTTAGGCGTATACTCCTACAGATCTTGACAAAATGAAAATGTCTTCTGGAATAATTGGCTTACTTGGATTCACAGAGAATAATTAACTAACCACTTCCTCTCAAAGCCATGTCACACAACCACTGTGTGTATTTTGTGCACATTACACAGATTAAGTTTGGTCAAACATGAATATAAGAAAAGATAATGGTTGGCCAAGATGTTTATGTGAGATTTTCTCAGATGTATCACAAATGAACCACGTTAAAACCACAAAAGAAATATGAAAAAAAACATGCAAAGAACATGTAAATCATTGTAGATCAGACCATTGTTTTGCCCTTTTTTACAATTCATTAGCGATTCGTAATTTGAATGTGATATGTGCGCCGGACGCGCAATATGAAAATTATACATAAAAAAGTCTGTTACACATACAAGGAGCGATTGTGGAAAAAGCCACAAATATGCAAATGCATTTTTGCACAAATAATACACAGTTACATTAATAATTGTGTAAAAGTACTTAAAAACAAAGTGAACTCGTAATTCTCAGCCAACCAACAATTTTTGAACGGCTCAAAACTGAATTCACGTAAGAGGGCCGAGACCCTCAGACGTCTGCGCACATCGTTTAATTACAAATGTAAGAAACCTTTAGGAATTACCCTTATCACACATGTATCACGTATCGCAACATTTTACACGTGTAAAATCAGCAAAATGTATGGAATGGCTGTGTGACATAGCCTTTATATCAAACGTTTAAATGAATAGATTTGTTGAAGCCTTTTAAGAGTAAAAACAACTTTGTAAGACTTCTTTATGCTGCAGTTTAAATTTTCTGTCAGAACTGCTTTGTTGACGACCTTAGATGGCTCAAAAGCAATCCTTGTGAATAAACAATTAATTTTCATTTAATTGCATCAAAAGAAAAACTTAAAAAAAGAAATCACATTAAATGACAACTACCTAATATGTCTTAATCTTATGTTCTCATTTTAGACAAATACAAAATAAATGGAGTCTCTCTACTTCTTTGAATGGATTCAATTATCTTTTGGGTTGTACCGTTCATGCACAACTCCCTTTAGTGACAATATGAACTCTTTTTGAGCTCTTGGATGTTTTTTTTAAGCATAATTTTGTTATGAGTCAAATTCAGCTTTAGTCCTCCTGTGATCATCATTTATTGCTGGAACTTGATTATGGTTTTGATTGCAGGACAACAATCCACTGAGAACTCGCTAAAACAATTACAATAATTATCTCTTACGTAAAAATAATATTAAAAACCTCCGCTGGGATTTATTCATTATAGCTGCTGTTGGTCCTTTGCCAAGATTAGATTGAGGAGGTTTGAGATTACTTTTTCTTCATGCTGCATGTGTCAGAAATATAAACACATAAAACCAAATAAATCCAATGGGGGTAAAAATGAATTAAAGTTGCACAAGTGGTCTTTGCTGATATATTCCTGTGGATTTTCCTTACTCCCACTTTATCAGGGAGTGCAGAAAGCTTAAGGTAGAAACAAAAAAAGCCAGAGGTTTTACAGAAAAGTTATTAACCAGGAAGGATTACACTTTGTTATCCCCTTAACTACTTAAATGAAGTATTTTAATTCATATTTTGGTTTTCTTTAATAGTCGTTTCGATCAAAAACATCATTTAATTTTCAGTAAGTAAGACATTTTATCAAAATAGGTTACAAATAGGTTACAAATTACCACTGATTTCTTGAAATGACGTAATTTCAAACTACAAAGCCTCCGTGTAATTCAAAATCAAATGTTAAAGCTTTTGCACAATTAGACACTGAAAGAGGAACATACTAGAGACCCAATCCTTTTTACAAGAAGAAAACATTATTTCCATTTCTACACTTTTTGTCTTATGCAAGAAAAACAGTTATATATTTTCTTTACACAAATGTTGGTTTTATTTTTTGGTAAAAACAGACTACGATTTTAAAACATAATTTAAAACATGACAATATTTTTTTAGCCTAATTAATTGATGAGATCGAGTTGATTTATTTCAACACCTCCCAACCAAAAAAAGAGGGCCACTCCCGGTCTCACTTGGGAAGATTGGGCCGCTTTGCTGAGTGGCTCACAAAGTCTCTGGAAAAAGAGACAGACATTTTTGTAGGTTTCGTTTAAAGATTTCAATTTTTCGGAAAGTTAATGTTCCAAACTGGGTTGCATTGGTCTAAACTGAAGCGAACTGAGTGTGCATGGACGGTATTTAAAGTTCCAGTTCATATGATGATTTTTGACTAGAATGTTTAAAATACTGTCAGGTACAAAGGTTGATGAAGGACCCAAAATGCAAAGACAAGCTGGCACAAGGTTCCAAGGCAAAGGGGTTTAGTTTTTGTCTAAACAAAAAACGTTGCTGAGCAGGGAAATCAAACCAAACCAAACCAAAACCAAACCAAACCAGGCAGACATGGGCAAAGCCAATCGGGAAACGATGGTATGGACCAGCACAGAGGAAGGCAGAGAAAACGATGAGGAGAGATTGGGACCAAGAAAATAGAACTCAAAAATAAAGACAAGCGTAAAACCTTCAAAATAAAACAGGAAGCAGAACTCTAATATGACTGAAACAAAAAAGCAAAAACTAAGGCAAAAAAATCAGATCATGTCAAATAATGAGGCTTGAATGCAGTTGTCCCACAAACTGCAAAAAGAAGACTATAAAATTTTATTTTAAATGTATCCAATATGTGGGTTGAAAGAAAAAAAAAACGTACAAACTGAAAAATAACAATAAAAAGAATGTCAAAGGCAGCCAAAAAAATCTAAACAGTGTCCCAGGAAACAAATTAAGGCTAGAAATATGCTAATAGATCAGAACAATTCAAAGGAGACAGTAAAGTGATATTTTTTTTAAAAAAAAGAAACATACATGAACTTCAAAATAGTTTAAAATTTTACTCTAAATCCAAAGAGTGTAACACAAAATAATGCATAAACCACCAATATTATATAGGAAAACTGTTACCATGCAAGGTCAGAAACATTCTGCAACTGATTTCTATTGGTTACATATTATCTTTGTGCTCAACACTATGCACAAATAGAGAACTGATATATCCAGAAATAGACTGGTGCCTCTTCAAAAAATGACAAAGTAATCAATAATAGGATTGCCGCAGTATTGCATAAAAGATGTACTATCAAAACTCAGCCAGCACTCATGACAGAGACCTCATGCTACTGAAATTTAAAAAGCTTTCTGAGCTCTTTAGAGAGATGGGAACACCACATCCCATTTTAATTATTCAACCAGATGTGGTATTTGCATAATTACACATTCCGGATTTGAGGAGTTGCTTAATTGTTATGAGTACCTAGGTTAACAGTGGAGTTTTTCAGCATCTAGAGAAGAAGAGGAAAGTAGGAGGACAAAGGTTAATTATGAACAAAAGTCTGAAGCTGTAAAAAGAGACAATTTTCATAAAACTAAATGCAAAGTACCTTAATGACCTCACCTCCTTAATATTGTACTGCAGCACATCTATTTCAATCTGACTTTCTCTCCCATTAACCAACAAATGTGCTTGGAGAAAACCATAGTTTAAATCTGCAGAATCTCCAGCCTCTGTTCATGTTTCTGATGTTGACGCTGCTCCCAGAGCAGCTGCAGAGCGCTGCAAGGCACACTTTAGATTCTACGGTGGGAACAAAATGGTCATGACTCATTTAATATGGAAGGTTTGCAAATGAAGGCCCTCATTTACACAGATGATCTCACCTGTGATCATCTGCGGTCAGCTAAGGCAGTACCACGTTTTAAAAAGGAACCTGTGACCTGCCTGTCAAAAGAAAAAACACGTGGTTTTTGTTGCAGAAAACCAGAAAACTCAACACGACTTAAACTGGAAACAACGGCAAATAAACCAAGACAACTAAAGTGACAGAGGCCCCAATCCCCACAGTTAATTCAACCGGGCTTGCTGGTTTCTCAGTAGTCCTTTTGCATGTTAGTATCTTTACACCCTGATCTTAGAATCAGTTTTAGGTCAAATCTAGCAACACAATAAGTTTTATTCACTTCCACTCCGTCCGTCGGTCCATCCATCCAAAGCTACTGTTTGGCAAAGATGGGATTCACTCTGAACAGGTCACCAGTACGTTTCAGGAAAACACAATTCCAAACACTCACATGCACTCCTAGGGGCAATTTAGAGATAACAATTGAAAAATGACCTATACTTAAACAGTGCTTCTCTACCTCTCTATAAGGCCAAAAGTGCATTACAGTCACAGTTCCATTCACCTATTCACACACGGACAGCAGCTCCGCTCCCAAACACTGGCACCAACCTGTAACCATCAGGAGCAATGTGGGGTTCGGTTTCTTGCCCAAGGATCAGCGGTAGACCGCTCTACCTCTGCGCAACAACTGCCAGTGTGGCCCATGAAAAAAAAAAACATGCCAGGAAGCATGTTTTTATTTTTTAGATCTTTTCACTGTGAGGCTAGAGCGCAAACCACTATTCCACCATAGAGCCCTGCCCTCCACTCCATGGCAAAAAACTGCACCCACTGCTGCCTTTAATGCCCAAACAGAACAAGAAATGAGTGCAATCTTTCACAAGAGTCTTGGTCATCTAAAGAACTTCTGTTCAAATTCTAAATTAGCACAAAAACAAAATTCTGTGCAAAAATCAGAGACATCCAACTCTGATGCAAACTAAACTATGATCCCAACGTCATCAACCTAATGAACATTAAAAATGAAGTTTCTTTAAACTGTAATCTAGATTAATGTCAAAATACACTGAATGTTTTTACATTTATTTTAATTGTTGAATTTTTTTTAACTCTAGTTAAATAAAAATGAATGTACAGGTAAATATATGTAGAACCAGGAGGGTCTTGGAAGTCCACTACAAAACAGCTAAAAATTATATTAAAAAAAAAAATTATGCAAGCAAAAAATCTTCCAATCGGGTAAGAAAAATAGTCGTACAAATTCTTATTTCTAGTCACTACAACATATTTTTGAACTTTGATTAGATTTTTTTGAAAGACAGAAAATAAAATTTTTTCTAGAAAAAAAGGATTTTTATATTATAAGATTCAGTTTTGACAGTGTAAAGAATTCCTCTTTTCTGTTGCATAATAATTTATCTGTAACCCTTGGGAGTTGGGTAATCTAGACCCACTAGAGAGTGCTCTGAACCTTCTTTCTTCAATGATTTGTGATCTTCACTGGTGTCCATGGATTACATGAAATCCTCTCCACCTCACCTTTATCCACCTTTGTCATGGTAGGGAGAACACGTCAATGTAAGGATGTAGTACAAGGTTTAAATTAATGTAAGTCAGAAAGCTTATTTAGTCCTCTTTCCCAACTTTTTGCTGATTCTTAAAAAGCTTAATTTCTTTTTCAAAGACCCTCCTGGTTTTCTCCAGATAAATACTAGCAGTGAAAGATTGTTCCACTTTTTAAGGGTAAACTTTAATAAACTTTATTGGCAAACTGTGCCACACGAGAGTAAACAATTTCTGATTTAAAAAAAAGGGAACAGACAAGTTTGAGAGTGAAAAAAACTTTAAAGAGACAAATAACAAAACAAGATGAAACAGAAGCAGGCAGAGACAGTTGAGTTCATAGACAGGAGCAGGTAGACAGAAAGACAAATGTGTTGCTGTTGGAAAGAGGCACAACTAAAGAAGCAAAAACCCCCTTTCCACTTCCCAATGATGATGATTTACAAGAGTGAAGGAAAATGAGATTAAAATAAAATGGGGGGCTGAAAAAGAAGGATGGCCAAAGCCCTCACATCTAAAAAATGTGCAGAAATAGGAATTGAGATGGAAGAGATGAAAGGCACGTCATGTTTGAGAATGTGACTCAAAAGTGACAAGCAAACGGTCGAAACAGGGGTAATGCGAATTAATGTGGGCAGCTGATGGACAGCAAAATGGCAGGTTTGCTGTCATTTTTGTAAACAGTGACTCTGTGTGCTTCCATCTCACCACACTGCACCATCTGGGAGACCACACAAGCGAGCAATGAGATGTGATGTAACCGAGGCATAGTGTGCACCCCGTTCAATCAAAGACAGAGCATCAGGCACAATTCAGGTCATTGGGGGATATATGTGTCGCAAAACCAGAAGAAGCAAAGTCGCCAAGGCCAGCAGGCCAGAGGCTAAATGAATTTGTGAGTCCCAATAGAACACGTGTGCATTGTATACAATGTTATTTTACGGGCACATATTTGTTTGACCTGGATGTTTGTGGTTTGGACTGCTTGAATAATTTCAATATTGAGCTGATCATCGTAGCATAAAAAGAAAACATCTAATTCAGAAGAAAATAAGGGAAACATACAGCATCCAATCACTATCGTGTGTAGGATTTTCCCAAGTTCATTTCAACACAATACTTTAATATAGATTCAAATCAGTTGGACAAAAAAATAAAATAAAATTGTCAGCAGTATAGACCCTTTCCAAAAATGATATAATGGAAAAGTGTATTCATTGCCATAATTCAGTAAAAAATTAAGCTTTTATAGAATTTACATTCAAGGCCTACTCTTTAGTTTTTATTTTTACATAAATTTGGTTCCACAAAAATAGGATTTGAATGTTGTTGTTCACCTTTCTGAACATTCCCACAGGTGGTTTGGTCAAAGCCTTTACACCAGATGGCTTTCCTGACACAAACCTGTATCTTATCCGAGCCGGCAGAGGGGGTCGTAGACATAGACCCTCTCTACATGGTTGGGCAGTGGTGGGAAGGGTCCCAAGATGAAGCCCATTGCTGCATACTCTGGGGATCAAACCCTGGTTTCCTGTATGCTAGTTCCACACCTGCATCTTGGGGACTGCATATGTGTCTTGTAGTTCCCTTGAGGCTTGTTTTAAGTCAAAGATATTGATGTGAAAAGTGTCTTGTGAGGTATTCGTTAGGGTAATTTAAGGTGCACGCACTTCTGACATGCTGGTGATGCTGTTGCATGGTGCCCTTGTGCCTTTTTGTAGTAGTTAGTAAAGCATTAGTCACAACTGATACGGGTTGTCTGCGGGTGAAAGCTGTACGGAACATGCAAGGAGCGTAAACTTAGAACGTGAAAAGCACTGACTTGTGCAGCATTTGTCTGCAGGATTTGGGGTAAATCGGTATGACATGCCTGCATCTCAACTTCTATCCCTTGCACGTAAAAACGTTCTCTATGAATTGTCGCTCTGCTGGTTTACTGAGCGGTCTATGATCTTTGTGACCTGTACAGGTTTGCCCATTTTCTGTCTACGGGAAGCCTGTATCTGTAACGGAGGTTGTGACTAAGCTATAGAGTGCTTTCACATAAAGATCATAACTTTGACTCTGTTTTACCTGAGCAGGGAATGCTATCACACTTTTTCCTGGTTTGCTTTGACACACCACACTCTCAGACTAAAGTGGGCCAAACTGCCTGAAAAAATACAAATATTCTAAATTATTCTAAACATGACTTTGTTCTGGCTGTGCTAATCAGGAGTCATCAGTTACATCAGCAGACAAAGAATCCAGATATATAGACAAATAGATGAAGTAGGGAACAGGCTGTAAGCTTTTGATCTTACAATTGACAACATGTCTTTTAAAAAAAAGATTAATAAAATGTGTCTTCATTTCAACTTTTTCCTATTTTGTTGCTTTTTTCTCTATTGGCTTTTGAGGTTTCACAAACATTTCCTTGACAACAGTCGATGACAGAGGAGCCATTTTTACCTGGTAATGTTCTTTTTCGACTCTTTAAAGAGGTGTTCAGCAAATTAGATATTTGTTGCTCCCATTTTCACAGCTGATGAAGATAAACAAAACACTTACACCATCATCTATTGGAAAAAGGATCTTAATTTACTGTGTGTTCTGCTGCACTTCTTATGATATTAACAAAACTGACGGTATGTTTATGCAGAGGCCGTGTCTTAAACCATAACATTAAAAACACGATTTATTCTTTGTTCAGCCAGAGAAATTAGGTACGTTCACAATTATAAAAACAAAACCTGTTTCAAAAACTGACCCTGCTTGGCATCTAATTTTCATCTTCAAACCCGCAAAGATGGAAAACAGCTGGATAGGTCTCCATTGACTGGTTAGAGGGAAGAGGAAAAACACATCCTGAACTCTATGGTTTAAAGACAGTTTAATGAAAATTGTGTTTCAAACATTTTCTTTTGGCATTTTTCTAAAGGAGGACATATATAAAAAATTAACCTTAAAACTGCAGGCTTACTCTCCACCAATAGTCTCACCCACAATTCAAATTTCTTATAAACTCTTTCCGCTCTGCATCAATTTTGCCCTAGAAAACAAGACCGTTTTATTATTTTTTAAATAAATTTGGGCTAATAATGGTACAATACTAACTAAAAGACCACTGGGAACTCTTTTAAGTGGGACATTAACCCTTTAAGAACATACAGTCTCTGACAAAAGTCTTGTCGCTTATCCATTTTGTAGAAACAAAAGCGTATGTGCCAAAATGTGACCTTTCTGTGTTCATTAAATGATCAATCTTTCTTCAGTGAAGCAATTTTATTTTAGTATATTGAACACAATTTGGGAGGGTCATATGAGACATTTCTAAAACCAATGGATTCATTAACAGTTAGGTTATACGCTTTTATTTCTACAAATGGAGAAGCGGCAAGACTTTTGTAAGGGACTGTAGCTCCAGTGTTGACATACTTTGTGCATCTGTCACTCTACAACCATTTAGGCAATTAACAAACATCCAGCCGATTCTGAATCAAAGAAAAGTGGCTTTTCGCCATTATGCAATACGTTATATTGACTAATGTGTTGCATATTGGTGCAAAGACAACATGCAAAGCCGCTTTTTTCTGCGTCAGTATCAGCTGAAACACGTTGATCGCATAAACAGTTGAAGAGTTACAGTTTGTCAAAGAGCGTGCGTTGTCATTTAGATCAGTGATTTTCAACCTTTTCTGAGCCACGGCATACTTTAACCTTAAAAAAATCCCGCGGCACACCAGCATCCAAAGATGAAAAAAAAAAAAAAGGAGAAACTCATAGTCTGTATTGATCTACAGCCCCTCCATGATCTCACATGCATTTTTGTGATAATTGTTGCAGAAAAAGCTGAAAGCTGCAGCTGTTTTTTTTCTAAAAGATGCAATAAAAGTTAAGTTAGAAGATTTAAAAACAGTTTGAAGTGTGTTCGTTGGTTTCCAGACGTTTAACAACAGATCTCCTTGTGCGCTGTCACTCCCACAACCCAATGCATCATGGGAGATGTAGTGCATTAAACGGCCGGCGGAGATCGCGTCTCTGAGCTTCATTGTTTTGTTCACTTGTTCCACGGTCTGATACCGGATTCTGTGGAAATCTACACCGCTAAAGATGAGCTTTAGCTGGTATTTTTGGTGGAACTGAGCGACTTTACGAGCTAAATCGGGACAAGGAAGTGAAGACTTTAACCAGTTCTGATTGGTCAGACTGATGACATGTGATTAAGCCTTCAAGAATGATTGGTGGAGACGGGACTTTTCCAAAATACAGCCGGAGCTGCAGCTGAATCGCGGTACGTCATTCTTATCAAAATGTCTTTAATAAAATACAATAAACGCAAAGAAAAAGTATTTTATGATCTTTTATATTCCTAACTCCTCAGCGTTTTATCAGGGCCTGTTTGGATGAACACAGAGCTGAAATCCTGGAGATGGGAAATGTTTTTAGATCAGTTAATGAGCACGGCACACTTGACCATCTCCCACGGCACACTAGTGTGCCGCGGCACACTGGTTGAAAAACACTGATTTAGATGATGGCAACAGCTCCAATGTGAAAGGGTTACGATGCAATATTTCCCAATTAATGAGAAAGACTGAAATTTATTTACTGACCCTATTTGAAATGCTGCTTTTGAATTCTAGTGACACGATTAAAACACTAGAATTAAAATCCTGTTTTTGGTGTTAACATGTTCTTGTGGCATTTTTCGAATGGAGGGTACGTATAAAGAAAATTAAGATTTTATTTCTGATTATTTCTTTATTATTTATTTATTTTTATTTGTAAAAAGAATTATTATTTCTATTTCTTTATTTTTATTTAGTCTGGAATAAGTAGCAGATAAAAAAATACTGTTAAAAAAAGCTTGTGGTTGTGATGTGGAAGCTAGAATCGGCAAACCACAAGCTTCCTGCTTCGCTCCATTCTGATGCATTCACTTGTAGACGACTATTTCCACGTATGTCTTTGTTTTCCTCGTCCGAGCTGGCATCTGAGTCAGAACTGTACGCCTGTATAGATCTGACAATGCTCGCCATTTTGGCTGCACCGGTATTGTTGTTAGTTAGGTGTTGTGAGGGGCTGTAAGCTTGCGGTTGAGCATGTAAACAAAGAGATGAGGGAAAAATGAGGGTTGGGTAGGATTAATTCCTGACGCTCTTTGCAGAATCCATGTCCTGGAAGACACAGTGTTTTTCCTTTTGGCTAAAACAACATAATTAATATCAAAAGATCACTGGAAACCCTTTGAAAATAGATAAAAAGATGATCAGTGTGGGACTTAAAAAGCTGTTAAGCATTTAGCTCTAAACATACTGGAAAACTGTCTTATTTGGTTTACATTAAGGGAGAAAAACAGAAACCAGGTCAAAGCTCACCCTCTTAAAAAGGAACCACCAGGCATCTGACACAAATTGAGATTGGTTACTGTTCTGTTAAAAGCTTAAAGCTGTAATGTAAAGCGAGATCAAGGTTATATTTATCTACAACTGCATTTGCCTTGAGGTCATCTGGTAACTGCCTGCTGTGTTTGCCCTTCTCCGTCTCGCTGTCAAGCACTGCAACAGAGAGAGAAATCTGTGGGAGTGACCTTTGATGAAGCAAAGCTTTTCGACCCTTTTCCCAGTGTTTAAAAGCTTTATATTAAGGTCAAGTGTATTAGACTCATATCAGGTGGGCCTCTTTGGTACTTAATGGTGAACTATATGCACTGTATTTGTTGTCAAATGGGTTTTAGAGAATGCCTCACAAATTTGTGATCAGTGTTGCTCTGAGGAGTAAATAGGCATGTAAGTAAACCTTTATTTGCATAGCACATTTTTGAGAGAGGGACTCACAAAGTGCTTCACAATGTGGTGGAAAGATTTCATGTAATCCATGGACACCAGTGAAGATCACAAATCATTGAAGAAAGAAGGTTCAGCGCAATGTCTAGTGGGTCTAGATGA
Organism: Oryzias sinensis; assembly: GCA_037389245.1. Classification (NCBI taxonomy): domain Eukaryota; kingdom Metazoa; phylum Chordata; class Actinopteri; order Beloniformes; family Adrianichthyidae; genus Oryzias; species Oryzias sinensis. Next base: position 6,101,183 of record CM074495.1, read on the forward strand.
CCCAACTCCCAATGTTAACGTGCTTAGGATAGCACAAGTATTAATGAGAGTCTCAAGACACAGATTTGTCAAACCAGACAACACGAATCCCGAGACTGAACTGGACGGAGGAGCTTAGGTGTCTTTTGATGGTGGGTATTTTATCATGTGATAAAAAAGTGATGTTTCTGTCTTATTAGAGTTTAGAAGTAAATGGTTGTCATTTAACCACACTTTGATGTTGGTAACAAAGTCTAAGTATATAAAAAAGATTTTTGAAATTATTTCATCAAAGGAGCATTAAAGCTGAATGTCATTAGCATATAGGTGATTAGAAATGTGGGAAGATTTGCTGATGAGTCTCCCAAGGGGATCATTTAATAAAATGGGCCCCAGAACAGAACCTTGGGGAAGACCAGTAGACAGGATTTTTGCTTCTGAAGATGAAGAGTCAACACAGACTTTATATGATCTACCATTGAAACAGGAGACAAACCAGCTTAGGACTGACCTAGATAAAGCATCGTTATGAAGACGCTCGATCATATTATCATGGTTTGAAGTATCAAATGCGTATTTTAGGTCTAAGAGTATACTGACCAGTATCTGCCGCCATTAGCACATCATTTGAATATTTTTAAAAGAGCTGTATTAGCTGAGTGGTTCTTTTAAGGCTGGATTGGAAAACGTCACAAATAATGTTTTGATCTAAGAATGACCCATAGATGCTCTTCTACAGCCTTCTCCAAGATTTTAGCAATTAAATGACGTTTTAGAAAAGGGCCGGAAATCATTTGGATCAGAGTGACCTAGGTTAAGTTTTTTAAGTACAGGATTTATCATAGCGTGCTTAAGAAAGGAAGGTACAGATCCAGACATCAAAGAGAGATTTAGAGTTGCACAAATACATTCAAACACTTTAAGAAAAATGGGTTTTGGACTTATATCGAGAGGGCAAGAAGAGGGCTTGATCTTATTGAGCAGAGAATGGATTTCCTCCACTGTGACTGGAGAAAAGTTAGACCATGATTGTGAAAATTGGGGGCACGGTGCTGGCCAGGCACTGGCTAGAGGAGGGATATTAACTCCAACATCCGAGATCCTAGCTGAGAAGGCCTGAAGAAATGTGCTACAATCAGATTGGGAAAGATTGGCGTATTGAGAGGGAGAGGGTGATGCAAGCGTATTCATGGTGTTAAAAAGAGTTTTGGGGTTTCTTTTCTTCATTAAAATATGCTTGTGAAAAAATGTTCACCTAGCTTGCTTTATCATATCATGCAGGGTGGAGACCAGCTCTCTAAGATGACGCCTGTGCTCTTCCAGTTTTGTTTTCTTCCATAGACTTTCTACTTTACGATAGTCCTCTGAAGGAACGAATGTCAGCATTTATCCAAGGAAAGTACTTGTACTGGTTTCAAAATGACCGTTAAAAGATTGCATTAAAAAATCTAGATTGTTAAAATGATTAAAATATTTCTTTAACCCTAACATTCTTACCTAAAATACATTAGTTTTTTATTTTGGAAATGTTACTTCTCAAACTTATTTGATTTATTTGATCGCATCTGCTTGCACTGTCCTGTTAAGGTTGGTCAATGACATGGTTAAAAACTCTGTGTGAACAGAAAAGACCAAACAATCTTGAAAAAAAAAAAAAGGTCAGGATTGCATCGGAAAAACACATTCCATTAGCTTAGCACAGCGGGATCAATTAAATATTTGTCTGTGATGAAAGTGAGTGAACAAAGGAAAGGGTACGGAACAGAACCATACATTTATGTTTTTGTTGTTAATCCGATATAGAACAATCTGCACAGCTAATTGCAACTTCAAACTCACTGAAGTTTAAGCTCACATTCTGAATGTGATAATTTGCTGTTAAAATGAGAGCTGAGAATGTTTAAAACTTGTTTTCCTGCTCTGTGCATGATATTGTTAGAACTCTAGATAGAAAAACTTTTTTTTTCAATGCCTACGCATATTTTTAAACACTTTCCATTGCCTCCCATTTTGTATTCTGCTGACACTTTGCATCTAATGAGTACACACAAACGCAAATAGCTTGGTCGACTTATTTTTGACCTATACCCACGCAGCAGAACTGAGTGTAAAATCAGTCAATCAATAAACCAATCAATCTCCTTCAAGTGAAGATGATTTTTGCCAGATGGGGAGCCTCCATGTAAAGTGTTTTTTTTTCTAAAAATAACAGATTTAAGCAACTGTCATCTAAAAGGCAGACGATGTTCAGTGCATTCTGACAGAGGTGGCAGAGTTTGTGGTCTTAAGGGGATTCTATACGATTCAAACAAATCTAAGGAAAATCAGTGTATAGTTCCTAAGATAAAAATGAATATTAAATCTTTTACCAGGTTTGTAAGGCTTAAACTCAAACTGGAAGACCTATTCGAAATCTTTGACTTCAGGGCAGTTCGGATCTCTATTACCTGTGCCTGAATCAAAAAGCTTGTGGCCCTACCCTTTCAAACTTCAAGCACTAATAAATCAAAAAAGTAGATGAACAATAAAATGAGAACTATAAAAGATAGAACATTAAATAGGAAAAAGGAGAAAAAAGTACACTCTGGGAGTAAAGGCTTAAATCTCTTAAAAAGAGTCCTCTGAAGCGACTGACATTTCAAAAGGCCACATTTCCTAAAAGGCATTGACTGTTCCTCCATTAGAGCGGCGCTCTCCATGATTACACATATCAATAACGTCTGTGCACATGCTCTGTTCTTTATGACTACAACAGTTATCTTAACAACGTAAAGCATAAATACTAATCCAGCATCCTGACATGAGCATGTTTCATGGTGTTCACTGCATTTCCTCTATTTGCATAGCAGAGAAACAACATTGACTGTATATAAATACAATACGCAAAGAGGAAGCAACTATTCTATGAAGTAAGATTTTGTTGAATGTAGTAAAAATTGATTAAAATGTAAACAAACAACTTCCTAGTTTTTACTGTTAGCAACTTTTTTTCTTAGCAGCACAGGCAATACCCAATGTGACGCCCAGAGCAATTGAAAAATGCTTAGAGAATTAAAACAGCAAGACTCTTAAATGGTCTCAGTTTGATAATAAATAAAAATGTAATCAATAAATATAAGAAATTACTAAACAATAATAAAAAAATCAAACAAGAATAATGAAATAATTTACAATGATATAATATAATATGATGTAAATAATTAAAATGTAGATCACGCCAACATAGACAGTGGATGCCTTCTGAGAAAATGTAATCTCTACAAACAGTCATTTCAAAATGTTGCTCACCTACAGTAACAGTAACCTGGTTATTCACTGATTAACATTGAGGCTAATTGTTCAGAAGCAAAATATCCACATCACAAAAGGCAGATGCTACATTCCATTTGGTGAATGGCCTTTTCTACCCTTATTGAGGCCCACGCGGCCCAACTGTCAATGGTTTCATTCACCCGTTCACAAACTGATGTTAGTTTTGCTGCCATGCTCAAGGACACTTTGACACATGGGCAAGCAGGACAGGAAACAAGTCTATGACCTTCCAATCAGAGGTGGACTGATCTACTTCTGTACCACATGCACTGCAAAAATGAAGTATCTAACCTAGATTTATAATCTTAAATTTAGTCCAATAATCTTTTAAAACTTGTTTTAAGAATAAATTACCATATGCAAGAGCAGAATTCATTAGATTATTAATCTTGTTACAAGATTATTAGTCTTTTATTTCTTACTTAGTTTTATAAAGGCTAAAATTAGTCATTTTACATGTACAACAAGATAAATTACACGCAGAGGCTTGAATTTTTATTTTTGTGACCATTTTTAGCTGTAAAGACTTGTTTCAAGACCTAGTAACATGTGGACTCAAACACTGCAACAGCAACAAAGCTGTAATCTAGACCCGTGGTCACGTCCATAGATGCGCCCCCCCCCCCCTTCCTACAGACAGCAAGGAGGAACCAATCAGTTTGGAACAAAAGGGAGGATCGCATATTAAATTGCATTTCTACTCTATGCTTGAAGGCATGCACTTTTCAGCAAAGTATGACAAGAATACTAGATATGACTTTGTCCGTCAGTTGTGAACACAGTAGATCTTACTCACATGTGTGTACGTAGGACACAGAAACATGTTTGTGCTTTGGAAGTAGCATGTAAAAGTTTTTAAAAAGCATTTGAAAGGTGTTTTAAAAATCAGAATTAAAAAAAAAAAATTAACAGCACAAAGTGTTCTTCTCCTTGTTTTGGTTTTTAAACTTTGACAGGCATATTTTATTCTAAGTAAAGTTTAATTTGATTTGTATCTTCCTTAACCTTAAAGAACAGTTCTGACATTTTTGTTGTCAAAAATGTAGTTGTTTAAAGCAGGAAAACTACAAGGCATCCAGACAAGATGAAATGCCACAAATCTGTTTTCTGTTATTATTCTGTCACTTTGGCCCCTCCTATTCAGTCACAATGGCCCTTCCTAAAAATTTCTAATGAACTCATGCTACTTTGAAGAAACTATGTTCTAGAACATGTTTTTATTTAGCTTAAAACCGGCATAATCATGATTAAAAGACCTCTGAAATTTTTTTTAAAGTAGCTTGATTATTTTTGGAAAAAAAAAAGGTAATACATTTTAATCAGGAAGTAACTCTCACAACTCTGACATATGTGAAAACGAGTGGTATAACTAACCTCTGAAACAGCCAGGAGTTGTAACCACAGCCTTTCTTGGCAGAGTGGTCTGATCCAAGTAAAACCAAACAAACACATGAGTAAAATTCTCCTCCTAATCCATTTGCACCAAGTCTGCCGAACAGGAAATGCCTAACCTAGCGTTCACTACAGTTCACTTGGACAGATGAGGAATGGCAGCTGAGTAATTCTGCAGTCATTCAGCGACCTCTCCTCCGTGTGTTCCAGCTACAAACCATTGCACTTCCAGGCTTTTGTGCCCCTTCGGGAAAGGGCAAAATATCCGCGTGGAAAAGAATATCCTGACAATTTTAGCAACTCGTGGTCATTCCTCATCTTACCGTTCCCCAAACGTTTTGACACTACTAAATATGACAACATGCATGTCATTCTTCTATTAAGAAGAGACAAAGAAAAACCTGAGTAGCTGGTCTCAAAGATCTTACTATAAGCATCCAGAACACTGGGTTGGGTTAAATGCGTCCTCTGCATTGTTGGTGAATGTTCTCAACTGTCTTGAATTTGAGTTATTGTTTCGTGACTAAAAATCTTCCCTGAAACCACTCAGTCTAAATCACCCTCTTTGTTATCCGTTATTTGTCACTTTACTAAAACCAAGTCATCTATTTGATAAATTCAGAATCTACTATAGAGTTTTGGCTGCTTAGAAAACTACTGCAAGCATGGCAGAGGGGCAAAAGCGAGCTCACCTAACGGACTGTGAATGTTCAACCTGCAGATTTGTGCGTGCAGAATTCATTTAGCATGTTTCCGGAATGTGCATACATCTAGTGCACACAAAAGGAATTAGCAACCATGCAGCAGGACTCCTAAGGCTTTTTCTTTTTTGTATTTTGCATGTCTTGAAAAGGCAGGTGCCCACTGTGCACACTGACAATTTTGCGGATGCTGTCACTGTTTCAACTAGGAGACAAAAACTGTAATTTTGGTTCATTGAAGTACTCTGCATCGCCAGAGGCAAGGATTCATTGCATATCCAGCATGGAGCTTTTGGCCAAGTTAAGGGGCTGAAATTGAACCAATAACGTTGATTAAAACTGATATTAAGTATTTTTTTCAACTTTTCTCCAATATCACATTTTTACCTTGGATGTTTTAAAGTCTTCTCATCCAAAATGTCAGTTAAGAAAAGAAGCACACTTTTTCCTTTATTTCACATTTTATGATTCTCGCAGGGAATCTTCTGTAAGAACATCCAGATCACTGAGGTTCCTTACAGACTCCTCAAATTTAATTATTAAAATAAAAATAGCCTAAGACATCTTTGCTGAGTAAGATGGGCCATCTCTCAATGGCGCTTCAAGCTTTTTTACATTTTTGTCATTGCTTTCCTCTAAATGTGAATGTGATTTGCTAACATTATTAAAAAGAAAAAACTCATGTCATTTAAAACTTGTAACCATCTACTTCTATCAGAAAACACCTAAAGGCCGTGTCACACAGCCACTACGTATATTTCAACCCATATTGCATGGATGAAAATTGGTCATACGTGAATATACATGGAAAGGATGAGAAAAGTTGTGGTCTTTACGTGAAATTTTCACAGATGTATTACGAATGCACCACGTTAAAACCTAGGAAGAAGCACGAATAAAGCATGCAAAAAACACGTAAATCAACATAGAACATGAACCATGTGTGGTTATCGCACTGTTTATTTGCAATTCTTTAGTCATTTGTGCGTCAATTATCTCAACGTGATGTGATATGTAAAAGCTATACATCGGTGTTACATGTGTGAGAAGTCCATTAGACATATGCGGACATATGTGGAATGGCTGTGGAAAGCCACAAATGTCGGTAAGATTTACGTATAAACTACATGTAATGTGGGTAAGTTGAGTATTTTCAAATTCAAATTCAAGACCTTGCGGCCGAAAACCTTGATGGACATTTGCGCACATCGACGAATGACGAACGCAAGAAACACTTACGAATAAGGTATGTCACAAAAGACATGGAAAATGCACCAAATTTTTTGAATTTATATTTGAAATGGTTTATTTCAAACAATCAAAGCAAGAGTAATGCACAAAACAATACAAGCAGTTACACATTCATACAGATGTATGAACTTAGAACATTTCAACGTTAAATCAAAGATTGCTTAAAAGGGAGTAGAAGGAAGCGAATTTATACCATCCCTGTTCTACTGTACCATTTTTTTTTACAGGATTTATCATTTTCCGGTTCATAATATTTTATCAGACAGAATTAAGAATACTGAAGTATCAATACATCACATGACAAAGATGAATTACTTAATTATTATGTAAAAATAGACAACTATTTTAGAAATCAACATAGACCATCCAGATCAGTTATCTAAAATGTATGCAGATTCTATTCATTAGAAAAATCATGACTTTAATTAAAAATGACACTATATCAGAAAAATAGACCGAACACTGTTTCTGAAATCTTCAAAGCATATGCAGATAAAGTGTCAAAAGTATCAAAAATATGTGCGATTTATTTTTCATTCGGAAAAAAATCATTTCTAAAACGTACGTAATGGCTGTGTGACACAGCCTTTATATGAAGGATATATCAGCCAAAACCTTGTGATCCAACCTTTCAGCAGCGCAATCCCTTGAACAATATTTTTAAAGTGGAATTTGTTTAAAATCTTAAAAAAAACTCTGATTGTTTCAAAAAGATTAGACTGAGCAAAGCTATCTGGCAGGTCAGGGAATCAGGCTCAGCGCTCCTGACAGCAGCTGCCAGTTGCAAGGTTAGCAAACGTCCAATGATGCTCAGCTGATTTCCTTCAAAGCATCAAACTGACAAGTCGTAAAAAAAACAGTGTCCTTTTTAAACTCTTTAAACTTCTGCTTTTCCCTCTGAAAGCTGCTCCAACCTCTGCAGCACTTTGTAGCCCACTTCTTCCCCAGCCGTCACTGCATGCTGTCCATGAGCTAATCAATATCTTACTCATATCCATGCTGCCTTGTTCTGTACACAGAGACTCTTGCTGCCTGGTTCTATCATTCAGTGAAGCACACAGAAGGGTGGGGAGGTCAGCTCTCCCCGCTTTGAGCCTTCCAGGCATCCGTATTGAAAGACAGGAAGCAGTCATGTCGATAAATATAATTCTGACGAATTTGATCTCGGCAGGACAGTGTTCCAGATACACAAAAAATACATTTCCACACACAAAACATGTTTTGTAAGTCAAATTTGTTGTGGATTCTGGAATTACTTTATTCATCTTTTTATTATATTTAACACATTCAATAAGATGGATAAACTGAAGTTCTTCTAATATTTACAAGAAAAAGTTGCATCTATAAACATGGAAATATTGAAAAATAGAAATTTACTCCTTCAATGATCTTTAATCTACCACAACTATTTAAAAGTTAGTTGTGTTACTTTCCAAAAATGAATGCCTGGTATCTATATAGCGATAATGATGTGATAAATATGCAGAAATACACTTTTTGTGTCAAGGCTGAATGGGTCTTAAAGAGTTGGCTGTTATAAGCTACAGCTTTTATGTTCCATCTAATGGAGTCTCCTTTTTTCCCCTTAACTGAAAAGAATTGCATGACTGCATGAATGATTAATGTTGTCGGTGAGGACATTGATTTATCTGAATTTGTTTTTATATATCTGAAATAAAACATGCATCATGGGTTAAATGGTTACTATGAGTCTAAACTGTCCCTAGGTGTGAATGTGAGAGTGCATGGCTGTGTGATTGTGGCCCTTGTCAGGCTGGGGACCTGTCCAGGAAGTCCCCCGCCTTCGCCCACAAGTGGCTCCAACGGCCCTGTGACCCCGAAAGGGGCAAAGTGGGTTAAGAAGATGAATGAATAAATTAATTTATGTTTGAAATAAACAAAGAAACTAAAAATAAAGAATCCAAAGAGGACAAACATGTTTCCAACATCTTTTCTCCTGCTCCATATAGCTTGCATGGTTACTTTTTTCTGAGTTAACTTGAGCTGTGAATGACTGCAGTGATGCAGTTTTGACAAAAGTAGTAGTACAGAGTGTATTAGAAAACATGCAGTCAGTGAGTCAAGGGAATTCAACTTTTTCAAAGAGACGCAATAACTTTAAAATCATATTCCTAGTTGTGAATGAATTCAGAATAATCATCCGTTTCACTTTTTTCTACCCACTGTGTGTGTGTATATTACATATACACACTAATAAAATAGAGATAAAGCAGGTACCATGAATAGATGAATGAATAGAAATATGAAACATGGATTTATTTTACAGATAAAGCTCAATATAGTTTATTATTACATGCTATTTTTTCCCAAAACTGCTTGTATAAACTGAATATTGGCAAAAACACAGAAAAGAAACTCTCTTTTTTTTGCATATTTGTGATTATTTGTATCCCCAATCACATTAATTGTATTGTTGAGTGTAAACCAGAAATGTTCAAAACTTGATTTTTTTCCCCCAACACTTTCTTTTTATTACTTTGAGTAATTATTTGGGTGACATACTTTAAAATCTTTTTCGAGTTTTATTCTTTCAAAGATACTCCTATTACCTATTACTCCTATTACTTACTATTTAAGAAATGTTGTATGTATTCTAAAGTGGTTTAAAGGGACTGGACTAATGGTATTTGCTAAACACTTGCAGTGTGAATAAAAAGAGAATATTGAAATATTTTAGAAAGTGTGTTGCTGAAAACCTTTAAAGGCTAATCAAAAAGACCATAAAGCTTGATACCCAACAAAAAAGACGTTTACCGGGGAGTGAAGGGGTTTGTGGAAAACTTTACAGCTTTTTCTTGCTAAACTAACTGTAATATTGTTCTTTTTAAGTAAAATACTGTGACTTTTTTATGATATGACAACCCAAATAATTACATAAACAAATGACCTTAAGCATTTCTACTTAACTCTATTAAGGCAAGAGTGCCAGACTGCCAAAGCTCAGTCACATGGCAGGGATGTGATACTGGTTGGCTAATGGGAAACATGCTGCTACCACACAGTCTTTAATTACAGAAAAAGTCCTCTGACAGGCTCTTGTGTGACCTGGCAAATTCTCTACAGCAGTCACACACACGCATACAAAATGAAGGATACTCTTGACTGACAGACGGACACTGTAATTAGCCCACACCATAGAGATGCTGTGGCAAGACAATCTGTATTGATGATAGAAAAATCCATCTTGCTTTTTTGTCTGTACTGCTTAGTATTCAATCATGCTCTTGTTGTCTTTCAAGTCCAAATTTTAGATTCTAAGAAAACTATTAGTGCAATCTTGGACCACAAACATATCACCAAGCAGCCATGAGCCTTAGCACCACGATGCTGCAACACCGTGCACAAAGAAATGCTTTAACGGTTAGGCAAACACAAACTGGTGACTGTTTGTGGGTTCAAAACATTTTAGTGTCACAAAATGTTTTGTCTTGCATCAAGCGTACAAGACAAAAAAAAAAAAATCAAAACAAAAAAGTAAAAAACAAAACAATTTTAATCATTAAAAAATTCAAATAGACCAATCCAAAAGTTTGTATTAAATTTCTAAGGTCTTCTAACCTTAATTAAGCACACTGATTACAGTATTGTATTGATTTCTTTTTTATTTTTACTCCCCAGATTTGGAGAACAGCTTTGACAGATTCTACTTAAATTCTTGGCTGACTACTTGGGGTCAGTCTTTTCTGGAGCTGCGTCAGTGTGATAACTGGTGGTTTTCCATTTTAACTCTATTAGGGCTGTATTTCAGGAGAGCAGATTTTGTACATCATGTTCATCTAATGTTGTGACTGAACAGTGATGAACCAGAAAACAATCCTACAGAGCAAACAGTGGGCTGTTTGTGAATAAAACCCATTCAATAGATGCTCCATTTATATAAACACTCTGCTAATGGAATTTTAGAATTTAAACCACACAATTCATCAAAAAATATCAGATTCATCTGCAGCCAAATTAAGCAAACCTAGTATTTATTACATCATTACCCACAATTGAGGGTAGTTATGTAAGCGAGGAGGATGTAGAGGATGCGGCTAGTTGAAGACGGGTGATTTGCTGTGGCGACCCCTAAAGGGAGCAGCCGAAAAGGAAAAAAAAATAACATTTTCCTGACCCTTAAAACTAATTCTCACAGCTTCGTTTTCTGCTTTTACTTGCTTTTTCAAAAACGTTTCTATATTTGCGCTAAGAAAAGCTTGTACAGTTTAATTAAATGTAATATTGCAATTGCACTAGGTATCTTAAATGCTGTGGTGCTCTCTAAATTTGGCTAAAATTTGTTCTGAAAACATTTTAAGTCATTTGAGGTGAGCTGTTAAATTGTCATCAAGCGTAGTTATAATTTTATTTGTGTATATTAAACAAAAATAGTTCAAATTGCTCTCACATTAATTGAAAGAGGCTACATAAAAAATTAAAAACATTCAAACCTTTGCTGCAAGCAATTAACCTAAATGTCTTAGTTTAATTGATCTTTGTGTGTGTGTTTATGTTAAATTTATATCATATTTCATATAGACTATTTTAGATCTTGATAATGAAGAAAAGAAAACAATTAACAGCTAACTAAAACAGTTTCAGGTTAACAAAGGAATCGTGACTCCTTTGGGTTTGAATTCCACGGTTTTACTGCCACTCAGAGCAGACTGGTTCATGCACGCCTTTTCATTCATTTATAAAGTCGATTAGAATTATATTGCATTTGTAAAGTCACACCATCAGAATTAAAAAATAAAATAAAAAGTCCTAAAGTCTTTGTTGCATCACTTTATTATAGGATCTAAACTCAGATGTTGGAATTCAATCACCTAGAAATGCCCAAAATCGTCGCGATGAATTTACCATTGAATTATGAAAAGAAAAACATTAAAGTCGTGGAAAATAGAAGTTGAAAAGAACACTTTTTTTTAAATGCACAATTTTCTCAAACGTCACAAATGAGTTACGGAATCAAAAAAGACCGTTAGTTCAGCAATGAAAAGTTTTTTTTTTTATTATTTTTTGTTTTGTTTGTTTTTGTTTTACTAACTTGTCTGCATCAACAGCTGGGCAGACAGATGAGAGCTGAGGGCCTCTTGTGTTGGACGTATTTTGCTTTAACAAGAGGGTTATTAATCTTCAGACAAACCAGGTATGGAATAGTACCCAATTGAGGCAAACTTTATTAATTTCAAACATGTTTGAAGATCTTTGTGTTGGACCCAGGATGGAAAAGGAAAGAGGAGAAGAAGAGAGGGGCGTTAGAGAAGGGGAAGGAGGGTGATAGTAGGAGGGAAGAGGATAAGACCATGAAGCAGCATAAAGCAACAAGTTTACTGGTTGTTAATCACCATAGTAAGGCTCAAATGCAGTACAAAGGGGCGGAGCCTGTCCACACACACACCCAGAAGTGTCAACACGCTGCTAGCTGCAAAATGTCCATCTGTCGAGCATGTACACAAAACAGATAGTGCTCTTACGCATACTTATGCCTTAAAACCAACTAGTATGGCTGTTTCCAGTCATTCAGTCTGCAAACCGCCAGTGCAAAGGTAGGCCAACACCGTGCTCAGGTGGCTCATGTTCTTCTAAAATGGATGGTGGAATGTGCAAAGAAGGAGAGCGCCCAGCCATCCCCACCCCAAGACCCCACACGCGCTTGGCGGCGGCTGGGAGATCCCCAACGCCACACGAGCGGCGGAGAACAGCGCCGCCCGAGCGACCAAGCCGCCACGGGCCCAGGAGCCAGCCTGGGACCGCCTTACGCAAGGCCCCAGAGCCAGAGAGCAGGGAGGCACGGAGGAAGAGGCGCCCAGCCCGCCAGAGAACAGCCCCCGCGCCGGGAGAGCCATGGGGCCCCACCGGAGAAGGGCGCCCACCCGGCCCCAGGCAGGCACCCCATCACGACCCAGGAGTTCTAGGCATCCCCCCACCCCAACCCCAGGTACGAGCCAGGACCACCCAAGGGAGACCCGCTCCGCACTCCAGGCAGCCACCCACCCGGCCCACGGTTGGTCCAGGGAGCAGCAGGCGAGGCCACCGCCCGCCCAGGAGGAACCCGAGAGGAAAAGAGGGGCCCTGAGGGTGTTGTAAATGGCCCGACGGGCTCAGCACAGTTGGAAATTTAGGCGGGGCCCAGGCGCTCCAGGAGGCGAGGACCAGAACCACCCCCAGGGACACCCAGCACCGGCTCAGGTGTGCAGTCCCCACGCGCGGAGAGCACGCCGGGCCCAGGAAGCCGGCACCCATTGCCAAGGGCCCCGTACCCCCACCAGGGAAGGGGTAGGTGACAGATGGTCTAAGTCCCACCTTCGCCCACCAAAATGTGTGTGCGTGTATGTGTTTAAGAGGTGTGTGTGCATGTGTGTGTGTTGTATTTGGGATGTAGATGTGAGGGGGTGTACTAGGGGGTGCAGTTAAAATTGGCGGAGTAGGGCGCAAGGGGCATCTCCTGATTACTCACAGTGACCCTCCTCCCCACAAAGGGGCCTAAATGTCTGGAAGTCTTGATTAAAATTGGCGGAGTAGGAGTGCTAGGAGGACATCTGCTGCTTGCTGGCAGTGATGTCAGCACCCCCCACCAAAACCCTACATGTCTAAGGTCCCAAATAAAACCAAGAGAGCCCTCCATACGGCAACCATAGGAGGGCCTGCTGGTAAACTCCCCCCAAGGAGCTCGCCATGGGCTAAGCCCCCACCCCCTCACCCTATTATGAGGTTATATGAGGAAGGGGGTAAGTTGGGGACAGCTGGTGGACTGTCCCCCGGTGGTCAAACAGCTGTCCCAGCAGAGGGCCAGGCCCACCAGCCCAGGGGCCCCACCCACGGGCGCCCGACACCCCAGGCCCAGCACCACCCACCCCACACAGAGGAAGGCCAGAAGAGCCCATTTACGGAGCAAGCCCAGGAAAAGTTTTTTTTTAAGTATTTTTAAATAAAGATAGCTATCATTCAAAGTTAAGATTAAAGTTTGTTTCATTTTAGTATTTTTATCAATAGGATCTCCTTGGCCATTTAACTGTCTTGTAATGTAAATGTATATAAATATATCCAGTAGCTGTAACCACTTATTTAATGATTACAAAGGCTGCTGCAACTGTAATATGAGGAGTTTGAAACTCTATGGATGAGCAGTATGAAACATCTTGAAGACCATTCTATCACTGTGAAAGAACTGGGAGTTGTGTAGGTATGGGGAGGGGGGCCCTATTTTTATTGTTATGTATTTATTTTTGTGATTGTTTATTTTAATTTTCATGCTTGTTTTTATATATTTTTTTTAATGTAAAGAACTTTGTGTTATACTTTTATATGAAAAGTGCTTTATAAATAAAGTTTGATTGATTGATTGAAGAACAGAATCCAATGAAAACTAAAGAAAACTCCTCGTTACTGGAAACGAGACAAAGACTTTTCCTTCACTTTTTCAGAATGACTGTTAAAGCGAATAGAGTTCTCTTATTTCCCTTCTCGCACCTGTTTCATTAGAAAACCAACAATAAGAAAACCTCCCTGGGTTTTAGATGATTTCAGGACTTCCTTTGTGCTTCACATAATTTCCGCTGCGCTGCTTATGTAACTCACTATCCTGATAAGAAATAAAATAGCAGTTGAAAAGCTTTTGTTCTACCGCCGGATCCTAAGAGAAGTGGCGGCGCGTCCACAAATTATTTAGTGCAAAATATTTGAAAGCTCCAAAATAAAAGCAGACGGGAGTAATAAAGACGTTTCAAGAGGAGAATATGTGAGAATATGGCATTTTTTGAAATAACCTCCGGACAACGGGCCTCGGAGTGAATCTGAAAAAGAATGCGAGTTAAGAGTTGCCATTGTTGCGTCAGCATGTTCTGCGTAATGTTATATTTAAAACTCATGCAACATTCTTTTTGAGCAGCAGCCTTCTGGAATTTGAGAGTCTTAGCAGAACATCAGGATTTTTCCCTTACAGCTTCAATTCTTTGCATCACAATGAACAACACACTTATTGTGTTAATAATCAAAAGGAAGAGCTTCCTAAAGGTCTGTTTGATATTAAGAGACTGTCTACTAAAAAGTTGAATCTATTCTACAGATAAACATCCGGATAACATAAGTTCTCAAACCACTTCCACCTTTCTACAATCAACAAAAACTGTTATAATCAAATAAAATAAGAGACCTAAAGTCTAAGGAAACGCCCCTACTTTAGTAACAAACATTTAGAACAGCAGTTATGTTTTTTCTGTTTTTATATTATCACTGATAATTGAAATGTAATATATTTTTTATGTATAAAGGATTTCCACTGTGGCTGACATGACATTTTCTCGTTCCTGATAGGAGGGGAAGACTTTCCGGGAAACCGTTAATTTTGTGTGTGTGTGTGTGGGGGGGGGGGGGGGGGGCATCATTGGAGTAAATATGCAGCTGTTTTTAGAAAAAGGAACATGCATTTCCTTGAAAAAAATAAAAAACTAACTTGCTTTTATGGGCTGCTGGAAGGAAGTAATATTCTAAAAATTATTCTTAAATTGCATTAATTCTGTTTCAAAGAACAGTTATAGATCACGTGATCCTGCAGATAAATCCAAAGCAGGAAGAAAAACAACCGCCTAACAAAAAGAAAAAGCATGACAAATATATTGCATTATTACAGACAAAGATGACCTGAAATTATTGTTGACAGGAAATGGAACCACTAAGGAAATAACACAAAAAGAAGGCAATGATACAGAAATTTAAACAAAAAAAGCCGAAAAACAAGGTAAAAGTATATTTCAGGGTAAAGAAACAGCATCTCAATTGTTATAAGAAAAGATTACTTTGATATTCTGATGAAAAACCGTATCTCTGTAAAATGACTATAAAAAACAAAACCTTATTAGCTGTCAAGCTCCACATCATCGTATTTATTTCTCCCCTCAACCAGAATCTGCAACCCCACCCTCTCTGGCTTGTTGCCTTTTCACCAAAGCATAAGGCTACTTAACAGAATCTTAACTCCAGTGATAAACAACAGACTCACCGATCCCCCATGAATCAACATCGCCCTGTCTCTGCACTGAGTCCCAACAGCTAAGCAATTTCTCAGCCCTTCAGAGCTCTGATTTATGCTCCATTTCAATGTCAGTGCTGGCTTATGCTCTTCTAACAGCTTTCTATCCTCACTAAATCGGTGCCATGCCAGCTTCTTCCTCCCCTTCATCTGAAGAAAACTTAGTTTTGACCTCTCCATGTCACACTTATGCATTCTCTTTAAAATCACATTACAAATAATTTTTCTTTAAAACTATTGGCACCAATACTGAAGAATTCCCATTGATACCACCAAAAATATCCATACCGTTAAAAGGCTAGTCAAAGAAAATATAAATGAGAAAATCCTGTAAAACAGCATTTTTTTTAAAACATTTTTTTTTTTTTACAATTGCTTCAGTACAACAAAAATCAATAGAAACCAATAGAAAAGAAAAAAGAATGCTACCTTGGGCGATTGAACTGCACCATGCCTTCTTCATTTGATGCTTAAAAAAATTATTGGGATGAAAAATGCCAAAAGCAATCATCAATTTGCTATTTGAAAGAAAAGTGGTTTTAGCCTACAGCTTGTCTCAAAAGAACCAAATTAAATAAAACTTCTGGTATTAAATTTCTGAGCCAATTTTATCATCGGAACAAGAGGAAAGAAGAACAAAGGCAGTGCGTTGGAAAAACACTAGCTTAATGGAAGGTTGTGGAGAGCAAATTACATTTTTATAGTCTTTTGTGCATGCCGCCTTATGTGAAAAACACAAAGTCATAATTCCCAAATATTGTCCGATGCCAAACATTTTGCATTTGTAGATGTACTGCTTTTGGTTTATGGGAAATTATTTTCATCCTTAACGAAACTGTTTGCTCAAAATACAACCGTCAGTCAAGTAGAAATGAAAACCTTTGAGCGGGTCTCTACACAGTGTCATTATTTCCTTCACTAATGTCAGTTAAGCATGAACACACGGGTAAAGCTGAGAGTCTCACTAAGCAGCTGATTAATGTCATGGGATTAAAGCAACATGTCCACAGAAGAATAGCATGTCAGTTTGAAGGCAGCAAACAGTCTTTTGTTAGATAAATGCCAGGAAAGAATGTAAACAGTGAGAGGATCTGTACCACAAATTAAATGCAGTTTTAGTGGCGTTTGTAAAACATTCATTTTTCCACAAATATGACTTCGCTCTGCAGTTCAGAAACAAGAGAGGGCGAAAAAACATGTTTAATTTAACCTTATTTCTTCTAGAACAAGAAAGAAAAAAAACAAAAAAAAAACAAGGCAAGATAAACCACAAACAGAAAATAAGATTTGAAAATAACCCATCAAATAAGAATTTTTTTAGTGTCCTAGGACAGTTTCAGCAGAGTATTTAACTCCCCTTCATTCTGAGTTGTGGTGGGGGGGGGGTAACTGTTGGCGTGGAGTAAGCCCGTCCCCTTCCCCATCAGCTGTTTACATGCTCTCTTGCTAGTTCACAGCCCTTCACACTTTCCAACATAACAATAAAAACAGTGAGCATCATCAGAGCTGTTCAGCCGGACAGTTTTGAGCTGGATTCTAGCTCTGACTTGGAAAACAAAGACGTGAATCTACTACAAGCGGATTCATCAGACTGGAGCGGAGCCCTTGATTGATAACGCTTTGAATAAATGAATACTCAGAAATGCAGATTTGAGCTTAAATTTCTTTATATCTTTCATTGTGAGAAAGACGCTAAAAGTACATGTTTAAAACCACACAAAACACAATTTTTCATTGGGGTGGGTCCTTAATGGTTTTACATTTTTAATATTTTTCTTTTACAAAATTGACACGAACTGGTCCAGCCGTTCAAACAAATATTTAAAACTATTTTATTTTTATACTAATTAAAGCCCAGACGGGTTTTCTCCTAAGCTTTTTAAAATATCAATATTGAGAAACTCAAATCTTACTTCTTATCAGTTTGCTCATGTCTATTCAAACATTTTTTAAGCTTTATCCCTCCACAATAAATTTTATTTGAAACAATAAGGGTTGGTGTTGAGGATCTAAATACAGGAGACCAAACGGTGTGGACAGAAACTTCATTTAACGAGCCAACTAAACATATTGCAATCAATTGAAAAGCTGTACTTTGTCACTGTGACAAGCCAAAACAAACTGAAAACCCCAGGACTTTAATACGGATGGATGGAGAAACAGCTGGCTGATTGGAAAACAAAACGCAGCCGAACACGAAGCATAGTTTGAGATAAAAGTCCCCCCAAACAAATAATTGTTTAACCTTGAGTAGGGATGATGCACATCATTTTGAAAACATCATAAATACAAAAAAAAAAAAAACTTATAGAAATAATTACATATTTGCATACCTGGAAACTTTCAGTTAAATCATTGTAAGAACAAACTGATTTTTATGATCAGGCCAAAAAAAACAACAAAAAAAAGGTATCTGACATTAAAAAAAAACTCCAGCTCCCAAGTGGCTGTGTGGTGATCAAAGGGGAGAAATAGAATTTAATTCTTCAGAAAAGGAGTGCAAGATGAAAGAAAAAGGGACAAATAGATACATAGGAGGAGAGCTGTACTGGGGAAGGAGAGTACAACTAAAAATGCAAACCATGGTGGTATAAAAAACATTTTAAAAACATCACTGGAGTGTTAATTTGATAGAAGTATGAAGCAGCCAGTGTAGTATTATAAAGCAGACTCCTGCAGGGAAATATTGAAACATAAACACTCCACAAGCCTCTTCATATTGTGTGGATGTGATGGTGTTGCGTGCTCTACAACGTTGAGTGGCTTAAACAAACAAAGCACCACAAAGCACTTGGGTACACTGAGGCCACCAGTGTGGAAATGAATTTTACGTCAACATGCTCCTGACGCACAGCTAATTTCACTTTTCCTAAATCCACTTAGAAAGCTCATGATAGTCAAACAGACATTCACAAACCTGTACAAATTATTGCAAAAAGTTCACCCAAATCATGTCTCTCAGTCATTATTTGCCACTGCATTAACATTAGAACATTGGAGGTGCACTAAAACGTATATGATTTAAAGACCCACTGAGGAAAATTTTTGCGTTTTTTTCTGATGGTTGAGAAAATGTAGGAAAAATAAGATCAAAATTGTGTTTCTAAGAATTTCTTTCCTAAAACTGTTGTAAATCAGGAGCAAATAAAAAAGGCTATTATGCGCTATTAAGAGCTTAATTGTGATGTAGAAAATACACTGGGTGGGCCACAAGTACACAGGGGAAAAGGGGGCAGCTTGATCTCTGCCAAAGGTCACGCCCACAAGTCAGAGGTGAGTTTTTTTTTGTTTTTTAAGCTAAAAGCAGCATAATCGTGAATAAAAAATGCCACTGAAAACATTAAAATAGCTCAAATCAGATCAGAGTAGGATTTTAAATATACAACTCAGTCGTTTGCTACTAAAATGATTTTCTCACAGTTTGGCCTCAAACCTTGTAATTTACAGGACAGCATTAATTCAGCTCAGAAACGCTAAGTGAAAAGGACACCAGCCACAAAAAAATACCCTCTCGTGCCAAAAAATGTTGCCCTTTTCCTCAATGATTAATGTCTAGCGCTAACTTTTCTTTCTTTTGACACAAAGCACTAGCATCTTTTATGAATCCTGCTAAAAAGTGCTGCCAACAATGTGTTTTCCGATAGAAAAACAGACTTGGGAGGATCTGGCTACATTTCTACATTCCAAAAAGCTGCTTGACCTGAGTGATGGATACACCTGTGTGCGATACAGAGAGGACTTTGAGAGGCCATTGAAAAAGTCTGTAGGTTTTGTAGGTCTGAGGACCAGGTGTGTGGTGTCTGAGACAGACATAACAATATTTATTACTGTGACTGCATTCTTCCCTCTCCATTCTTCTACAAAACCAAACTAACTGTTGTAAGATTTTGTTTACCAGTTTTGCAGAAGGGCTGGATTGTGGCGGATGGTGGAAGTAGTGGTCGGAGCTGCAAAAGATATAAAGATATTTCTAGATAACTTAGCACCCACGAGACCATAGATGCCCACCATCTGTCTCCTGGCAAGCTAAAGTGTGACACGATGAGCAGTTAAGAAAGAGAATACCAGCTTTGTGCTAAACCATATGCTTGAGGACACAAACAAGGCTAACAGTGAGAAGAGAGGGATAGAATCCTGACAATCCCCCTCCAGCTTGTTCCTGTGGTTCTGCAGTCAGTGACACTTGGGGAGGAAGAGGAAGGTGGTGTCAGTTGACTGGGGTCAGACAAAAACAAGCATGGGTACAGTTATGGCTTAAAGTAAAAAAAATAGTTTTTTATTTTATTTTATAAACTATTAAATACATTGGAATTCATATGTACAAAATTCTCCTGATGCAACATTGGATTCAACTTGGTACACCGACTTACAGTAAAAGCCCAAAACATGAAAACACAATTTAATTTCTTTACCCAAAAATTCTTGCTTTTGATCAGAGTCCCACTCTTATCTTCTGATCCATTTTAAAAGCGTTCCCAGTGGTCTTAATTATTATTACGTCATTTTTAGCCAACATCAACAAAACCCGTTTCATTTTTTAGGACAGTTTTTGCAGAGCGGCAGTGGTTCATCAGAAATTCACCTCTGAGTTGTGGGCGGGACCAATTTTTAATTGTCTGTTACTTGGTGCTTTTATCATAATAAAAAACAGAAAAGTATAGATTTGAATTTTGCTCAAGTCAGCATATCCAGTATAGAAGTTTAATCTATATAACTTTTTTCTACTTTCGGTTTCAAAAGGAAACAGGTTCTTTTTGAACTTTTTCTTCCTTCCCTGAAGACAAAAATCTGCCCAGCAGAAACTGTTTGTTGAAGGCATTTGATCAAAAACTGCAGCATCAACAAAAAACAAGTATGAAGCTGGGCTGAAACTGCTAAGAAGTTTGTGAATTCTACCTCCAACCTAATAAAAAAATCTGTTAGATAATCATGTTTAGCCACCAATCAAACTTCACAACAACATGTTGGCAACAGTGAGAACCAAGAAAGAATAGTTAGAAAAATACAAGAGAATTCCCTGTTAGGTAGAGGATTTTGGAAGTTTCTATACCCCGTCCTCAGTGCCCGGATTCCGGATGTTGTCTACGCTTCTTTCCCAAACACAACTGAATTCACTCATCATCAAGCGCTGCAGAGGCCCCATAATGATTATCATTAAATTCAGGTGTGTTTTGATTAGCAAAATGCAGAAAACATGGAGAATGAAGGGAGCCATGGACCGCAAACGAAAGACACTGCTTTAAAGAGCCAGTTTTCTTAAAAAACAAACAAAAAAACAATGATGCATCAAAACACAATATCAGTGTAATTTTCTATTTAAGTAGAAGTTTATCCTGTTTTTCTCTAGTTGCTTTTTCAAAGTACTTGGAGTACTGATAATAACTTGTTATTGTTTCAGATTTGGATTGCTAGCTGCTTTGTCTAACATGTCAAAGCAAAAAGGTTTTCTGCACATTTATCAAAAATAATCTTTGGGGAAACCTTTCTACATAAAACCTACACAAATAGGTAATACAATGCATGAGAAATTCTGCTTCTTGATCTGGAACTCAGCTGTTTTAAAGCATCAATAGCTTGTCTTGTTTGACTACAAAGAACGGATTGACTACATGAAAACTGAACTAATAGACTACTTACTTCTTACTTCCTGTCTTTCTTACTGTAAACGGCTGGCCTGGGACCAGAGACACAAATTTCGTTTTATCCCTGTGGTGAAATAACAGCAAAGAAGCCTGAATCCTAAAGGCTGATAGTGATAAGCCAAGTAAGGTGGAGCTGCTTAGTAAACCCGCATCGGAAGCTATGTTCACATTCAACCCACACACCAGAAGGCGCCAAACGGGGTCGTTCAGCGCCTCGTCCAGGGCAGTTCAAACTGGACAAGCAGGGAGGGGCTTCTACCTCTTTTTCTTTTTCCACTGTTTACTAATGCATGTCCACCACCTACAGTTGGAGGAATCTTGCAAATCTTGTAAAACTTGCTTCAGACTTTTTCCTTTCACAGCTCTGTTCTGATATATGAAAGACTTGGAGTCATATAATTCCAGCTGGCCACAAACCAGAATTATTAATTTCTCCTCCATGATCAATTTTCAAACATTTAGCACTTCCGTAAGTTAATCTCTTGAGACCCGAGCTCTTGTTTGATATGCCTTTTTTATTTCGTTGTCACAGGGCCCCAGGTAATCAGAATGAACTACAGTGGTAATAAAACCCACAGTGTGACGTCCTCGTATGTGGATGCCACGTCTCAAGAGGCTAAAAGGGACGCTATGCAGACATCATATCCAAATCCCTGATTGGTCAAAGTTTGACCTGGTTCACTTTTCAATGCGTGTTCAATGGATGCTTGTTTTTTTCTTGGAGCCTGAAAACGGTGTAGGAACTTGATACGTGTGAATGCAAAAGCTTTGAATGTTGAAGCCTGAAACGCGCACACAGGCACGTTTGCATAGACTTTTCATTGGAAGAGGCTGCTTGTCGAGGGCGATGTGAACGTAGCTTCAAACTTCTTGCTTTTTTACCTTCGTTTACACCTGTCACTCCAAGAGAGAAGAAGTACAAAATGCAAAAAATTATATAATAAATTAATATAAAATCCCCCCATATTTACATGAGAAGGAAGAATCGGAAGCTGTATGAACGTCCGCTTTAGTATGCCTGCTGGGTGCCTTCCCACTGGAATGTTGTTATTCATGTCCAACTGGTGGGCAGACCCCACGACTGACCCTGGATATGCTGAGGACTTACATATTTTATCTGGTCAGCCTTGTAGTATCTCAAGATCCCCCAGAAGGAGCCAGAAAACCCAGAGGAGAAGCACGCCTGCAGAAATTGACATGCTCCTTCGACATTTCATAATAGTTAGATTGTGAAAAATTCATATAGTTTTAAAGGAATTGACAAACAAACACACGAGCATGGAGGAGTGGCAAATCCCTTTGGAACCTCTAGTAGAAGCAGATGGAATCACAAAGACAACATGAACAACTGCTGAAATTCCCCTGACACAAGGCATTCAGAAGGCACCGCACTTCAAAGAACGGCGTGCAAATCAAATAGGCTACATCCCAGCTGGCTTAAAAAAGAAAGAGAGCTGACATATTCAAAGTCTGTGTCCAAAGTATGTAGTTCAGCTGTATGTAGACTGGCTGCTGACACACATAAATAAGTAGAAAGTAAAAATATTAACCAATCGCAGTTACCCTACTCCATAGATGTACTTAGATGTAACAGCACCAAAAAACACAAAAGTGATGACAGGGTCTGGTTGTCATGGCTAAGCTCCATAGCAATTCAGTCATTTCTTTGGTAAGTTGTAAAATGAACATCTGAGGTCCTTGCCTGGAAATCCCCCAAATGTAGAATCTTTTATTTTTATTTTTTAGTCTTCTGGTCTAAATAAAAAGCCACATTCAGCCTAACATTAAAACTATGCAAGGATCAAACAAAAAGTCAACATTAAGTTAAGGTTTATTCTATGTATTTCAACATTTATTTAAGACAGAAAATGGAATATTAGCACATGAAAAGAAGAAACTTCCCTTATAAAGGGAAGGCTTGAACATTGTTTTTTTTTAATTTTCATACAATTCAATATTATTTATCAGTTACCACAGGAGGCTAATATTTTGATGCAAACGTAGATTGTAAACAACTTTTTTTTAGCTGATTAAACTTTTTTCCTTTAGCCAAAAATATCAAAAATCAGCAGCTTCTTACCCTAAATAGTTCTTTTAAATCCATTTTACACTATTTAGTATAGTACCCATAAGGGGACATCAAAGCAGCTGCCCCCCATTGCCCCCTGTAGCTCCGGCTCTGCTTCTATTTGAACAATGAAGGTGCACCGACACATTAAACTTAGTTTGAACTTGCATAAAATGTTCTAAAGTTTTGCTATCACAGCACAGTTTCCTGGAAAAGATAACTGAATAATATTTTCAAATGTATTTACAAATTTAAACTATAAATATCTGTCCCTCTCAGCCTGTTACATTTTTATGAAAACACACATGTCCATCTGCAGAGCAGTTTTGTTCAATGGTCATGACACACAAAAAACTTTTTTTTCAGCAGCTGTGATAAGTTAAATCAACACGTTGAATGAATAATTGTCACCTGGGCTATAAAATGAGAGGAAAGGACCAAAGCAATAACACTTAAGGAAATGAAAGTGTTGCATCTTCAGAGTGATTAGATATTCACGAGCAGACAAGTCAAATCAGTGGTAATAGGGAAGACATCAATGCAGCGAACCAAAACAAATAAGAGAGGAGAGGGATGAGATGTGACGCAAGAGAAAATCTATGATTCAGAGCTCATTTGATTGCTGTGAACAAATCCATCACGTCTACAATGATTTACTGTGCCTGCACTCATTTACGCACGGTGACATAGAAAACTAGTGCGCCTTGACGTTTCAGGTCCTTTCATTGAAGTCTATATTCTGCCAACTGTCGCTGCACAAACGGACACTCCTGGAGGATTAGCTCATGCACCAACACGACACTCACAAACAGGTTTTGCATGCTTTCCTCTCCATCGGAGAGTGAAATGACATAAAAACCTCTGATCCTGTCGGAGCCTAAAAATAAGCAGTGGAAGGTTTAAAAAGGCTTTGTGTTTAACTCCATTCCAACCAGCTCCTTAACTAACACACATAGAGACAACATCCAGACATATACCAGTGAAAATGAAACAAATCGCTACTAATTCCTCTAATTTTTGGATGAAATCCCTGAAACCAGAAAAAAAGCTATAATCTTTAAAGTCCCACTCCAAACACCTTTTGATCTATTGAAAAAGCATTCCCAGTGGGCTTTTGATCACGATTATGTCGTTTTTCTAGAACGTAAGCCTCGTTTTAACTGAGCAGTACAGTGTGGTACGGTATTTTGAGCAATTCCTGTTTAAAATGAACCCAATAAATCGTACTGATTCATACCATTTTTGGGCCCTCGTTGGTTGTAGCTCCAAAAACAATTGGAACGGGCCTATTAGGGCAGAGCTACTGTCATCAAACAATGAAACCCGTTGATTGGCAGAAGGTCATTATGACAAAAGCCAAACCAGCCACCCTTGTTTTTGGTTTTATTCCTCTGTGCCACCTGCAATCTTCTGTACAACTACATGAAATGACTTGAATATACAAAGTACCAAAAGCTAAGCAGAAAGAAATAAGCTGCTGGATTATTGATAGCTTCGATGATGCTGTAGTCACACTTCTATGACGCAAAGCAACGCAATCGGTCTACACCCGCATGCACTGTGACAGTCCACCAACTGAATCGGGTGGACCATTTTAAACCGCACCGTACCGCACAGTGCAAACGAGGCTATAGTTTCTGTAGAGCGGCAGGAGTTCATCAGCATTCGCTTCTGAGTTGTGGGCGGGACTGTTGGTGCAGAGGAAGCCTGCCCTCATTTCCCATCATGCCTTTGTTTACATTATCCCCCACCAGCTTACAGCCCCTCACAACGGCGACCTAACATTAGCGGTGCAGCAAAAATAGCGAGCAGTATCATAGTTATCCAACCGTGCAGTTTTGAGCCAGATGCCTTGACGAGAAAAACAAAGACGTACATGGATCTATTTGTCTAAAAGTGGATGTATCGTAATGGAGCAGAGCAGGGAGGTTGTGCCTGTCCATTATTGTTTGTACATAACAATTACGATCTTTGTGAAACTGCATTTTTTTTGTCTGCTCCTGATTCACTATAATTTGAATAAAGAAATACTTAGAAATGCAGTTTTAATCTTAATTTTCTTTATATATGTGCTTCATCAGGAGAAAAATGCTACAAGTGCAAGTGAAAAACACCAAAAGCACAATTTTTTTTATCAGAGTTGGTCTTTAAATGACACCAGTCCAGGCATTTAAAAAGTTGAAGGTACTACATATACACTTCAGCCTTTCCTTCAAACTCTGCTGTCACAGCCTAGTTTAATACATTAAGGCACTAATTTAATCTGAATTTGTTGATAAATGAAGTGGACTACAAATCAAGCCCGGAATACTGGTGTTGTGTAATATAAATAGCCTGTATAGTTATGAAACTGACCACATTATGATTGCACAATACTACACTATGCAGAATCTGAAGTACTTTCGATGCTTAGATCTTATTTTTAGGCTGCAGAAAAAAACAAAGAGGCCGTGATGATTTGATGTTACAGCAGCGATTATGTGTGAGTACATCTATATGTACGACTGCATTCCAGTTTTAAGGCTTGTTCAGGAATAATTCTTCCAGATGTGGAGCTCAAACAGGACGTATTATATTATTCTGTCTAATACCTACGTATGTGAACTCTCACAGTCACAGGAATCGAATTTTTCATCATTTGGGCGAAAAGGCTTTTCAACAGAAAGCAATGTGCTGAAACCTGGGTGTGGATTTTTTTTTTCTTTCTTGTTTTTCTGGTACTTGGCCCAGGTTTCCTGAGCTGAATACTGTGTGTACTGGACAGCATGAGCTTCACGGAATCAATAACAAGTGTAGTATCAGTAATTGCACAAGAGTGTGCTCATACCAAAAAACTGATTTAGAAATTGAAAACAAAAATGAGACATGCTTCAGGAAAAAATAAAAGTTGAGTGAGCCTAGTTTAGAATTTCAAATCATTTAGAAGTTTATTTCAACAATTTATTGCTGCCTGTAATTCTGAACCTTACAAATACAAATATATCTTCAGATTCATGTGACGTTGAGAAATAAAATGGCTTCATCAAACACAACATTATACTTGCAGAACAACACATATAAATATATAAATAAATCATCATGTTTTCTTATTATCAAATGAAAAAAATCTGTTTATTTAGCATCATTGATGTCATGCATAAATATTTAGGTGACACAGTGTGCATAGACAGTTGTTTGAAGCCCTGTCAACTGTTACTGTGCTTGCACTCATTTTTTCCCAAGGTGTGACCTAAAATGTCCTTTTTCATTTTTAAAGAAAAATGTATGTAAAACTATAAAAGTGACCCTTAAAAACCATGACGATTATTAACGTTAAGGAAGGTAGGTCCATCCATGCACTGCCCTCCCTCTATTTATCCGTCCGTCCGCCCACCTACCTACCTACCAACCAACTTTGTGTTGTCTTTTGGGTTGTTTGACCTTTTTTTTTCTTAAACAAACTTCAAA
Source organism: Oryzias sinensis (assembly GCA_037389245.1). Taxonomy (NCBI): domain Eukaryota; kingdom Metazoa; phylum Chordata; class Actinopteri; order Beloniformes; family Adrianichthyidae; genus Oryzias; species Oryzias sinensis. Next base: position 6,128,009 of record CM074495.1, read on the forward strand.
GATAATATTTTTTACTATCTAAGCAAGGAGTGGAACCACAGTGGACCTGCAACACAAGGAGTATTTTATGCATGTTTTTCTGTTTAGGCTGTAAATCAAAAATCACATATAAAACTGACAATTTCAAAAACAAACGGAGGAATAGGATTTTAAATTAAGTCAAACAGTGGATTAAGTAACCTCTTTTTTTAAAGCAGAATGATTGCACATGGAATATTCAAAGGTAGTACAGGTCTAAAAAAAGATAGTTGTAAAAAAATTGCAAACAGTTTCACCTAATCATGGAGATCATCAAAATGATTGAAGCTTTAATGGAACACTGACAGCTGAAAGCGCCTTTGAGGAAGTGAAGGACACTTTCTCTTTCTGTTTGGTGTTTTCAAGCATCAAAGCTAAACTCTGAACAAATTCCCATGTCTGATGGGAATGTATAACTTACAGCAAACGTGTTGAGTTCATCAGCTGTTTGCCTGTTGGGGTTACAGGGATGTAGCACCAATTATGCGGCAGGCAGCTGCATCTTTCCTTCGCGTGGGCGGTGGTTACACGCTCGCGTTTCATCCATGTTTCCAAATCCAGCAAAGCAGAAGCTCCATCCCACAAGTGCAATCTCCTGTGACATTTATCAGCTGTGTGCCAACTGTATAAACTCAATTTAATATTTTATACACATACATTTCTATACTATTTATACACAAGATCAACTCAAACTCCACTCTGTGTTGTTGATGACAGACCACTGGGAGTGCATTCACACTGCAGGTTTGATTTGCACTTGAGTTCAATTCCTCTTCATCACATTTAGTTTGGCAGCTGTGAAAGCTCACCTGAACTTTCTTCTCGACGATCACAATCACAGACTCTGGGTGACATCCCAGAACGGACCCAGGCCTCCTCACCAGTATCTTTCGATCCTCTTCCTGTTCCTGTCAGTGCATCCGCCCCCCAGCAGCTCATGTCGTAGAAGAGGGCAGATGCAACTAGCCATCATACTCTTTAAAAGTCTTGCAAACTCCAAGGGACCCCAGTCTCCAAAGCCTCTCTGGTCGCTTCTTTATTGTTGCCAAGCGCCAACAGCTGGTTGTGTAAACAATGCACCTGCAGACCGCCCCAGACCCAGAAGTGGTGGAAAATAAACCAAAACAGAGCAGCAGGCATGCCACTGAACTCATTACATATAAGAAAAAGTCCATGCCTGTCAAAAAAGGGTCAATAATAAGAAAATAGCAAAACAAAAACAAAACACGTAGTTATGGAAACTGGCAGGCTATCATGATGCCGATTGGAAAAAAATAAAAATACATGTTATAAGTTATCCTAAAATGTTTTCTTGTCTGCAACTAACAATCATTTTTTACTTTAGAATGTGGAACGAAATCTCATATTTATTTCTGTTTTGTTTTTTTGTCTGTTGTTGACTTAATACCTGAGGCCCCTGTGTTCAATTAACTCTTAAACAATTTAAAACAAGGTATTGCAGCCCCTTAAGAGGGTTAGGCTTAACAAGAAAAAACCCAAAGAGGGACAAAAATCCACAAACTTGGAGGTCAACACAACTATTCACCTGCCTGCTGTGGAGCTCCAAGGCACATGTACACGTAAAAGTTTGGCACTTTGCTAAACAAGTACGAGTGTAGCATCCGTTTCGCAGAACATCTTTTTCAGTGAGGGAAAAATATACAGGAGAAAAAGGTTTTAAACCCTTTCAAAATTCCTTCAGGACCAGATTAATAAGTATTTTAAAAATGTAAATCTCCATCTGTGCTCAAAGTAAAGTTATCAAAATACTTTTTTAGTTTGATTTACTGATAATTTCTAAAAGTTTTATAGTTAGCCTGTAAATAGTGAAGAACATCTTGTCCAGACAACATCCTGTGTGACTATCCAGATTGTCACACAGAATACATCTTATTGTCAAGACAGAACTCAGGGCTGGACTCGGATGCAGAGTTTAGAGCGTTTAATCTCAAATAAAGGCTTTTGCTGTGGCACAGGATAAGACCAAACACACTGGCACAGGACAAAGGGATACTCAGACTATTTTAAACATGATGAGGGAATCACAGGTGGAAGAGGACCATATCCAGTTTAGAAATATTTGTTAATAGAGGGAAATTTAAAAAAAAAAAAGATTGGGGTTATGCTTTCTGCATTTTTGGCTTTATAAATATCCTAAAAAGTATTTAAGAGTTCATTTTTTTCATTGAGTCCTGGATTGAGCTAATTTAAAGTTTGTTGCTTAATAATCTCTTTGTGGGTTCTTTTGCTTTCCTAGATTTTGAGTTTATAATGTACAACTGTCTGAATTTGACTTCAAAAGACTATACGAGTCGCAAAGCAGAGTATTATTTCTTTCTTAGAGTTTCATGAACCTGCATTCACATGATTTATTCTTTTTCACTAAATAATGTTATAGTGGGTCACCGGAGTTCAATCTAGGTCTCAGTAAAGCTGTTGTGTGGAGGATGGACATTATCACATCAGTGTGTGCTCTCACATTATTAATGGTGCTGCTTTAGGAATTGTTTCAGCTTTATCTGGATTCTAGTATATTAAACCGTTGAGAAGATTGTAAATGTGAAGGTGCTTTGACATCATTATGCTAACTTGGAAGTAAATAAGCGGCCTCCAATGAAGTTTAAGGCAAACAAAGAAATAGATGAATGCATTAAAGTGTCATCCTGCCTTTTATCTTCATGACACATCAAACAAAAAGGAGAAAAATAATAATAGATTAATAATAGACACTAATAAAACTAATGTTTTACTTTATTGATAATAAATCATAATTGAATAGACACATTCTGGAATAAACAATCCCACCTGCAGAAAAAAAAAATAGAAGTTAACAATCGTTTCTTGGTTGTATTTAGATCTGAGTATGTACTTTTATTTTTCTGTTTACTTTGAGCTCTCCCTTTTTCCGCAAGCAGAATTTTAAAAACAGAAGCTTATGAGTTGCAGAAATCACCAGGATAGTGAAACGTAACATTAGAAAAACAAGAAGAATCAGCTATGTCTATGAAGACTCTCATTCATCCAGGTTGGTTCCATTGTAGTAGGTTTAGGGGATGTCATCTGGACTTGGTTATAAAGTTGGAAGACGTTTCGCCTCTTATCCAAGAGGCTTTGTCAATTCTGAAATAGCTGGTCTAAGAGCTGGTATATATGCGCTCATGGGGGAGGGCCGCAACTGTTACTGAAGAAGTTCTTGAGAAGATTGTCGGTTTCACCCGGACAGCACAACTGGCACAACACCACAAAAGCAAGCAACGGCAAATCAAGAAATTTCAGATTCTCACAAACCAACAACAGATCCTTAAGGACAGGCTCAACAGGGAGAAAAGAGGAAACCACACCAAGGCAGGGATTGATAGAGAGAGGGGGATTAAGAATATTTCCGACCGTGAGCTGATCCAAACAGAGAAAGAGGTATTATCCAAGGGGCTGAATTTCTCGGTTACACCAAATCATATCCCCGTGGTAGACGTAATCACAGCTACAGAAACGGACATAAAGAGGAACAATCTGACTGGATCTCAAGCTGAAGAATTACGACTCAAAATTTCGGCAGCACTGTCCAGTGCCAAACCACCACCTTCCAATCTTTCCTCAGATGAAAGAAAGGCCTTGACAGCCCTGGAGAAGGACCACAGTATCAACATTTTACCAGCGGATAAAGGGAGATGTACTGTGATCCTGAATGCGGCGGACCATGAAGCCAAAGTTACCAACCTACTCAGCGACACCACCACATATGAAGCACTGAGAAGAGACCCAGCCAGCGGCTACAAGAAAAAGGTTATAGACTGCCTACAAAGACTGGAGAGAGATCAAGTCATCGACAAGCCTCTTTATTACAGACTGTACCCGGGTAATACCACTCCATGCATTTATGGCCTCCCAAAAATCCTCAAGGAAGGAATACCACTGAGACCCATTGTCAGCAGCATTGACTCAATAACTTACAACATGGCTAAACACCTGGCTACTATTTTGGCCCCTCTAGTTGGCAACACAGAGCATCATGTTTGGAATTCACAAGATTTTGCAAACAAAGTCAAACATCTTCAGCTGGATTCTGACGAAACGATGGTGTCTTACGACGTAACTTCCCTTAACCTGCATTCCCACCACGGAGGCAGTGATTTCACTGAGGAAGAGATTACTGCAGGATTCTCAGCTACAAGACAGAACAAATCTGACACCAGACCACATCTGCGAACTGCTGGAAGTGTGCCTCAACTCCACATATTTCCAATTCAGGGGAAACTTCTACAGGCAGAGGCACGGCTGTGCTATGGGCTCTCCAATCTCACCCATTGTGGCCAATTTGTACATGGAAGAAGTCGAGAGAAGAGCCCTGGACTCCTTCCCAGGTACTACTCCAAGCCACTGGTTCAGATATTTGGACGACACTTGGGTCAAGATCAAAAGCCAGTAAGTGGAGACTTTCACAGATCATATCAACGCAGTAGAAAAGAACATCAACTTCACCAGGGAAGACACAAAGGACAAGCCCCTAGCCTTTCTAGACTGTGCTGTGATCATTGGAGAGGACAGACAGCTCCAGGTTGAAGTGTACAGAAAGCCTACTCACACAGATCAGTACCTGTTATTTGACTCAAACCACCCTTTACAGCACAAACTAGGCGTCATCAGGACATTACAACACAGAGCCCAGGAGGTCCCCACAAGCTCTGACGGAAAGAAGAAGGAAGAGCAACATATCCACCAAGCCCTCCGAACCTGTGGATATCAACATACATACAACATACAGGAAAACAAGACAAGAAGGAACTAGAGCCGAAACGGAACAGTATTTCAATTCCCTATATCTCAGGCCATTCTGAAAAACTTAAAAGGATTTTCAAACAACATAACATCCCAGTTCATCTCAAACCAGTCAATACCCTCAGACAAAAACTGGTTCATCCAAAGGACAAAATTCCCAGCTACAAACAGAGTAATGTTGTGTACTCTATCCACTGCAAAGAGAACTGCAATGAACAGTATATAGGAGAAACCAAACAACCTCTACACAAGCGGCTTTACCAACATCGCAGAGCCAACCCAAGTTGACCTGAGTCTGCAGTACATCTCCACCTGAAGGCCACAAACCACTCCTTCGAGGACAGTGAAGTCCGAATTCTAGCCAGAGAGAAAGGATGGTTTGAGCGAGGAGTGAAAGAAGCCATCTTTGTCAAGAAGGATAAACCTTCTCCTAATAAGAATGGTGGTCTCAGGTTTATTCTTCCATCCATCTACGGCAGTGTTTTGAAACCTAAACAAACCAAACCAGTTCCACCTGAGTCGTTAACCGCTGAAAGAGACAACCAATTTGGAGAGGGAGTCACTGGCTTCCCAACCCCCAGCTGAGGACAAAGGACTATTAACGACCCGAAAACATGTAGGCTAAGTGGACAACACCTCCAGTTTCAGGTCTGAGTCCTCCCCCATGAGCGCATATATACCAGCTCTTAGACCAGCTATTTCAGAATTGACAAAGCCTCTTGGATAAGAGGTGAAACGTCTTCCAACTTTAAAACCAAGTCCAGATGACATCCCCTAAACCTACTACAAAAGAATCAGCTATTTGAAAATCTATCTACAATGTAATGATGTGAAATGATGAAATGATTAATAAGCTTCATCTATAGAAATGATGAATAAAAAACAAAATACAACCCCCATCCTATCAAGTACATGACGTGACAACTTTTTCTTTTCTTCACTGGATCTTCCACTCCTGCTTGAGCTCAAAACTATGTTCTTTCATTGTTTAGCTAAATGTGACCAATACCATCAACTTTTTTGGTTTTCTCAATCAGCCATCATTTTGTGTGGCTCTGTCTTTTCAGGTATGTCCACATTAATGTCACTGCCATGGATGTTTAATCCCCTTATACCTGGCTATGTTTTAGTACCAAAAACGCTGATGACGTATTGAGTTGGGCCAGATTGGGGCCAGTTCATGTTCACATTGTATCAAATCCATTTGGAAGCAGATGGAGGTCATCTCTTCAGACAGGTCTGGACTAATGTAGGGAACAAACTGTGGTCTGCTTTAACCAAACCACAGCTACGTTCACACCGGCCATAGCAACCCACGTTTAAGCGATCACTTTCAATGAAAAGTCAATGTAAATGTGCGTAAATGCGTATTTTAGGGTTTTTGTGTTCAAAACTCTAATATTCGCATGTAGCTACACAAGTTTCTACAACCGTTCTCGAGCTTTATGTACAAAACGCACAGCCATTGAACATTCGTTGCAAGTTGAACCCGATCGAACTTTGACCAATTAGGGGCTTGAATTTGGTGGTGACGTATGGATAGTCCACTGAAGTGCCACCAACCATAGAGGAGACACAGTAACTCATTGAAATGTGGTCGGACGAATGAAGGCTCATTCAAACTACTTTTAGCGTGATGCACATTGCTTCTCGCACTGTTTTCCGGACAATCTATTGTCATAAACATGTGCTTACCTTCTTAGCCGACGTCTCCTCAATAACCTTTGCTTGTTTTGTTGTATGTTGAGGACCCCCTTGAAAACAAGATGACACATCTCAAGGGGCTTATCCTCCAAACAAATAAATTGGAAATTGGAACCACCGTGCAACATACCTCTGCTGTACCAAAGTAAAAAGTGTTGTACCTGACGTTGATGCAGACATTCAAAATTGGTCTGCAAAATATAAAGTTTGAATAAGTGAACTATCCCGACTACAATTGCAAAGCGCAGGACTTCCATTATTTTTTCTCTCGTCACTTTGCCCCGTCCTTTTAATTCCTTCAGTCATTGGCATGACAAGCTTTGGTCTGAAGCAGGAAAGTCCACTTGATGGCAGTCTGAATACAGACGAAATGAAAAGTTAAGGACTCGATCCTGAACAAAATTAAGTAGACTTCATCCAACGGATGCTTCCAGTCTGAATACACCCTTAGTGAGATTCTCTAAATCAGATAAACTTACAATTACTGTAGTGAATAATTTTATCAGCTATCACAATTTCAGAACTTTAAGAGCTGGCACCAATATTTCCGTACTTTCATTTCAATAAGTTGGATAATGACAAATGTAAACAACTTGTTTTTTGTTTTTCATCAGTTGTTAATTGACGCTTTATAACTGCAATAAATTAAATGAACTTTATTCTGTATTTTCTGTGTTTTAGCTGGTTACTGCACATTGTTAATGTTATGAAAGGAATTGTTGTCTCGACGAAGCAGATTTCTGTTTTAACAAACAAAAGTAAAAGATCCAAAGTCTGCATGAACAAATCAAATATTATATTACTTTAATAAGCAATAGCACACACTTTATAGACAGACAAACCACAGTGGGTTTAAAATTGTTCTGGAACCGAAATGAGAGTTAATGAGTTATGAAACTACTCTGCCTTAGAGTTATGACAGTGTGCCTTGGTACAGGGAAATCCATTTACTTCCACTGTGTCTGTAAGGGGGTTTGATAAATATCAAATGTATCAAGGGGTACATTTCCTGTTATTACAGTTTGATTAATCACAGGAGCTCTGAACTATGTCGTGATGCTAAAAGCCAATAAATCTACAATGTGAAAGACAATGCAGTGGTTGGGGCTGCATTCTGAAAGCATGTGGATGATAAAAAGTAAGTGAAAAAGACGAGGTCTCACATTAGGGCATTTTAAAGAGTGTTTATTGTATTTGTATGTACTTTGTTTTTATTTAAAAATTCATTGTTCATGCCACTTTTGGTTTCGTAAACTATTTTTCTCAATATCTATGTCTCAGACCCTGAGGACTCAGGAAGCCTGTGGAAAACGTTTTTTGTCTGTTTTAATCTAAAAGAGAGATTTAAAAGGAAATAAAACTCAATCTTATTCTTCCTTCCTTTAACCAAAAAAGTTCAATACATTGTTTGTAGATGTTTCCTTGACATTTTACTACTAAGAGCACCCTCAGCTCATAAAGGATATAAGGATCTTTATCATATCCTGTAAAGTTAACTCCAAAAAACATGCTATTGTGGTCAGAGAGTTGCAGGCAAAAGTGCACAATGATTTGTGGAGCGGGACACTACAGCCCCCTCCCCCACCTCCTACAAAAGTTATGCTGCTGTAAACAAAATTTACTAAATAAATGAAATGATCACAGAAACAATAAAGCTTGAACAGGAAACAGGAAACAACAAAAAGGTGGTAAACCAGATAACAACTGATAACCATGAGCTCAAAAATGCTCAAAAATATTGAGGACTAATTGAAAGCAACAGATCATGACTTCAACACAAAACATGACTCAAGTACATCAACTAAGAAATGATTTATCTGTGTTTGGTTCATTTGTATCCACTAGTTACATTCCCTCTCTGTTGCCGATCAGCTCCAGGGTTCACTTGCAAGTGAACCTAAACTCTAACTTGATTGCATTATTGAACATGTCAGAGGCCACCATGAGTCCATGCAATTTGTCTTCTTCACCAAAGTTCAGATTTCTTAACTCTGGATGCACGGCACTAATCAAAATCGTGCTGCAGGCCAGAGATTGCATCTGTACGTTGACTTAACATTAAAACTGGACGCCTCTGCCACGTGAAACACGTTCAGTTTGAATAAAGTTTAATTTTTAGGGTTTTCTGTGAGGGTAAGACGAGAATTCACAAAACAATTCAAAAGAAACAAATTTTGCGGCAGACCAAGAGTGTCCAGAGTTAAGAGACTTTGTTAGGCCTTTTGATGAACTCACAGCTTGTCTACTGTTCATTTCAACTTTGGTCTGACGACAACTGAAACATGCCAATCACAGAGACATGGCTTCTTCTCTGTAGCCTGTCTAAAGAAATCCTAAAGAATGACAGTAGAAGTATATGATGAAACAAACACAGACTTTTGATTTATCTCACCCACAAGTGCTGAAACCTTTAAATCACAACTATGTGGAGCCAACAACTCCCCACAACTTTAAATGCCAAGAGGAAAATTGGTAGATTGTATCTTGCCTGGATTGTATGCATTTATAAACATGCAGTGCTGCAGTGAATTAATGAGTCAGTTATAAAAGACGGAGAAATGAAGAGCTGGGCTACTCTGTATGATTCACTGAGTGCAAAATCTCTCTTTGTCTTTTGAAAAAAACTCTTATTTTGGAGTCACTTAGGAGATTATTGTCTTCCTTGGGAGCAGATTGACCACTGAAAGATTTGATGTTCACAAAAATAACTTCCCTGATTACCCCTCTCACTTTCTCTGAAGGTATGATAATCAGTGGTGCCAGAAGCACTGAGCCCCGAAGGTCCAAATTGTTCCTCTTTCCCTCAGAGACTCAAGGTGCTGCAGCCTGGTATTGCTGTGAGGCTGAATAGATGCAGAAATTAAAGCAGCTCCCCTTGGAGAAGCCCAGAGGAAGTGCAGGTGTTTTCACATCAGGGGGCTCCAGTTTCAAAGCAGAAAGGCTTACGGGGACAACAGATCACGTAGGGTGCCACTGACAAAGTAAAAGACAAACAAAATCTAGATCCAGCATCAAAGATCAGCAGTGACCTCTTGGGAATAATGGCACTGCATACGGTACACCGTTACCTTGGAAAAATCCTCTGAAATGCTAAATTTCACACACACACAGCAACTTCGACTTTACCAAGATGGCAAATTTCCTGCCACTTTTCACACAAACTTTCCTTAACTTTTGAACTTGAAGTTTGAGGTAAACCATAAACTGAAAAAAACCCATGAATAACGAGCTTTGTTTGCCTGTTAATCAGATGAAACCCATAAAAAGTAGGAATCTCCAAGGACCACATTCAGGTCCACGGTGCCGAGCAAATATAGGAATGGATGCATTTTCTAAAACATGACAGATAGATTTTGCTGTGAGTCTGTTTTCCTCCAACTGTAATTGGCAGAAGTGTAATAAAAGAACAGGTTATGGTCTACAAAAAATAAATAATGGCTTCCATCTAAACCTCTCCAGCAACGTCTTATGTTATTTTTCTTATTTCATAAGGCGAGATGGTGAGAAGTATTGAAAAACTGCCAGAGTAACAGGAATACTCTTATCAAAATGGAAAAATATCCTTGCAGTTGCAGGTGTTTTTAAATACTGTGCTAATAAAACAAATTGCATATTTGTCAGAAAACATTTGAAAAACATTTTAAGGTAAAAGTTTTTTTCTTGGTGATGAAATTACAATATTTGCTTTGAACAGTTTAATTGTTCTATTTTGAGCAAGACCTTTCCTCTGCTTCATTAATGTGGTATAGTTTTGTATCTATTATGCATACATTTCTATATTTTTTCCACTGTGGCTTCGTTCCACCCATAGGCTATTCATTGTTCTGTATTGTACCAAAGAAACATCACAAACGAAAAGCTGAACATTGTTTTCAACACGTTTCATAAACACATACTGAGCCATCACATGGCAGAACAGCAATATACTACACCATACAAACCTATTAGCCCTATTGATATAACACAAATTGGATCCTTTATACTTAGTCAACTTAAATATATCTTGGCTATCTATGAGGCACATTTCTGTAAATCTTTAGGAAAGTCTTAACTGTCATTTAAGTAGTCATTAATATCTCATTAATAGCTCATCAACAATTTATTAAGGATTTGTTACTAGCAATAACAGACCGTTATTATAAAGTGCTACAAATTATTTTTTTCCCTTGTAAGGAAGAAACTTGGTTCACGCATTTGTGCAAACCACACAATTATTTACCCATTTATTGCAGGAAACACCTTTTTAAGACGGTATCACTTCAGCGATGGTCAGAGGAGCAAAAATCGTGGAGAGACAAAGACATGTTAACAGGAACATCCGGCCAAATCCAGATTTAACTGCATGCTTTGTATTCACTGAGTTGATTTGAAACTCAGTATGCATCACCGTGCCCACTGGAAGAGTAGTGCGCTAGCAAGCGACCTGCATAGTTACTTTAGCATCTGAGAGAGTACTTAAAATTCATAATGTGGCTGTGTTCTTTGTCCCTGTGAGGGTGTGAGGTACAAATGCATTCACAGGTAGGTGGGTGAAAGAGTCACCCTGCCTTAAGCACCAATACATTCCAATTTTGTGTTAGCCATGTGTCATGATTCATTATTGTTCATTCCACACTCAACAGCCACAATGAGCAATTTAGGGAATGTTGCTGCTGTCAGTCAGTAACATCAATGCCAATCAAATTACCCTCTTCTCGTTTGGCTCCCCTCACACCTCTAATCACGCAGCTTTTGTCATCTGGCACACACTGACAACCACAGGAGGACATCTGCATTCAACAATCATACACTGCAACAACCCCCGTGTTTTTCTCTAAAATATAAATGTGAGATTTCTTGAGGAGGAGGACCGTGGACATGCTTATTGCACATAACAGCTTTTGGATAGAAAGCTCTGCAGTTGGCTGTGCTTCTCGAGCGCACAGTCTGGCATCAAATCCCTCATGTGTAAACAGGAAGGATTTGCTCAAGAAAATCATTTCTTTTCTCTTGGAAACCTTGGTAGTTTGTAAACAACTACCATTTTGAATACAAAGTATAACTGTAATTTAATTTAAAAAAACAAGGAACAGAATAAGGCACTTTACAGGTTCCAAATTTAGGAATTTGCACCCATATGGGGAGTTGACCCATACGAGTGCTGCAGGTTTTTGGGTTACCTGGGCTCCTGGGGGGTAACCAAAAGCAGCTGCATCTTAAGGGGAGCGCAGGTGTGTCCTGCTGTTTCCTAGAGGATCATATGGCCTTCTTAAGGGGCGTTATGTGTATTGTGTAAGTATTTGTACGGATAATGGAACCTACACACACTTAAGACTTTTGGGTATGGCACATTTTAGTTAGTGAGGTGCACAGGCCCCTTACTGACCATCTGAAAATGCCGCACAAGATGTGCCAGTGATTCATGTAGGAAGCCCACGCAAACTATTCTCTGTCTAATGTCCACATTTCTAACAGTCCGGCTGGATGCAAGGGGGCCAGAAGGGGTGCGCACCTTTCACTTGAACAACACTGATGGACATTCTGCAAGGTTTTGGGGGTTAAAAAAATAATAGTCCGTACTACACACCTGCATCTCACCTACTTTACCCTCACTTACTGTTGTCTAAAACTATGTACACACCGGCCATGCAACGCACTAAACATATAAGTTCTTAGTATGGCCCATGGTGTTCACACTGGATAAGCAGGGAAGAGCTTCTGCATACAGATTTGCCCATTTTCCCCTGCAGACAGCCTGTATCCACCAGTAAGGGCAGTTGTGACTAAGGCATTAATTCAGTCCCATTTATTTGAGTTTTTATGTTGGAAATCCATTTAGTATCCTCATCTGAAGTTCATTTTTCTTACTAGAAAAATGCAGCAACTACAGAAACTTGAATTGAGAAATGAACACAAGTTCTTTTTTTGTTTTTCCTGATGACAATAAGTCACACAATAAACTGTTTCCTTTTTCTGTTACATGGACATACACTGTTAATGATTCCCAATAAAAATCACTTTTCTACAGGCATCTTCATTTTTTCCCAGCAAGTCAAGTGGGGTGCAACATCTGGGCTTTAATGGAAGAGTCAGATGTAAGGCAGTAGGAGGAAACCTTAAAAAAATGAGTGATCTGAACTAGTTTTGTGCCAAAATTTCAAGTTTAAACTGGAAATAATCACAATCAAGAGAAGAGTACTTTTAACGAGGATGGTAAAAAAAAACAACTACCTATCAGAAGAAGGGCTATTGAAGAGCAAAAAAACAAGATCATCTGCTCAACAAAAGCAGAAAATGTTAAAAAGAAAAACATGGGAGCTGACAACGAGAACCACTTAGTTCTGTTTAGTTTTTGGCGTTTCAATCAGGTACCACACAGGTACCACACAAACACTATAATGAATTAACAGTGAAAGGCTGCTGTTGTCTCTGGTCCTTTCATCTCCTTTGAATGAAACTAAGTTACATGGCTTTCTGTGACTGGCTGGATGTGAGGGTTTCTTCACGTCACTCAGCCTTTAAAGTGGATAAATGTGACACTTACAGAAGCTCAGAGCAAAGGACAAAACTTTTATGTTTTTCACACAGCTCATAAGAAATCTCCAGCCATGGTAAAAGATCATTCAAGGTCATGTCACACAGCCACTACTTACATTGAGCACATATTGCACAGATGAAAATCTGTCATACATGAATATACGTGGAAAAAGTAAGAAAAGTTGTGGTCTTTATGTGAAATTTTCACAGATGTATTACGTATGAACCACATTAAAACCACAGAAGAAGTACAAATAAACCACGCAAAGAACATAAATCAACATAGAACATGAATATGTATGATTATCGAGCTGTTTATGTGCAATTCATTGGGGATTCATGCACCAATTAGCGATATGAACGACCTTGGGAGAATTTCAGGCAGGCAGCTCAGCAGTGCGTTTATCTGTTTGCACCTCCCCGTGGAGGTGTAAATGGGGAAGTGTGACGGTTTAGCCATTTAACTCTTAACTCTTAACCTGTTTCATGACCTACTTAAGGAACCAGGTGTGCTCACTCTACGCCTTTGGTCATCCATTTGTGTGAGCGCTGCATCTGTCGTCCCACCCTCCTCACTGGCTTCCACCTGTGAGCTCCGTTAGGGTTAGTTCAATACCCAAAGTTTTCCATGGAGATCTTATTTTATTGTATCTGAATGGAACATTAAAAAATGTTGCCAAACTAAAAAAATATGGAAAAATAAAGCTTTTCTACTGCATGACTTGTCTGACTAGAATAAAGGTTATACAATGGTGGTGCACGCTTGAAAAGTCCGTTAGACATACGACATACATGGAACGGTCATGAAAAGCCACAAATTTGCACATGCATCTCACAAAAATCAAGCACAATTGCTTGAGATTTATGTAATAATTGCATAAACACTGTGTAAAATACACATAAACTGCATGATTCTCAACCAACCAAAGATTCTGAACCGCTCAAAACTGCTCACATAAAGACCTATTGACCGAAAATAATCAGTTTTGATTACTTTGTTTGTGATGTTTTTATCCCTCAGTAAATAAAAATATTTCCTAACTTAACAATAAGGTGGTATGTCTTTTCTTGAAGGGACTCATTATATTATATTGTCGCACTTTTGCATATGTCCAGACTTAGAGTTACATTCAAAGAAACATTTTTAGAAGATAAATCCTGGAATGAACTCGACAGATCTTGTCCATCAGGTATAATGAAGCCCAAGGCTGAAGAAACTAGACCAGAAATGCACAAGTTATTTCCCTTTTAGAGTATGATTTCACTGTGCAGTTTGTGCTTTACAGAAAATCACTCCAGTGTTTTTTTAGAAGAGCCCTGACATTTGACATTCATCATTGACAGATGACTAGCATGGGATCCTTGTTTGTGTACTTTGACATTCTGGAAGAAAGGCCTTTTTCTTGATCGGTTTTATAGTGTTTCCACATGTCAGTCGGGCTCTTATAGGAAACATTTATTTTAAGAAACTTAAATTGCCCATCTTAGGACATCATGCAGAAACAAGGGCTCCCACACATCAGCTGTATTTTCTCACCAAGACTTCAAAGCTGTAAAAAAGAATTTTAGCAGAACAGCAGGATGTTCATCATCACTCATTTATCATCTCAGAACGTTGAAATTTATGTCACAATTAAAGCATATTAATCTATCTATGGAAGTCAGGAGGATAAAACATGCAGTTCTTGTCAGCTAGCTCATTTTTTTTAGCTTCAGAGTGGATTAAAAGCAGAAGAGACTAAGCCTAAAACAGTCCTTGAAGCAGAAAAGGAACCTCTTGATACAAAGACCTAAATAAGAATAGAATGTTGGGTCTGTGTTGAGAAGTAAATGCCTCTTTGTATCATCCGTGCTGAATGCTCTGCTCCTGTTAGTCACATGTAGCCCTTAATCCACAGCAGTGATGAAGAGTCAGCCGCTGAAATCAGTCACTGTTGATGTCTTCAAAGCAGTGGAAAGATGCAGGGAAACTAAGGTCAGCAGCACCATTTGTGTAATGCTTGAATTTTCCTTAGTGATGTAAGAAAAGAAAAAGAAAAAACAGCTGATAAACTCTTCACTGCTCCCGAGAGAGGAATATTTTTTCCACCAGCGTGCTCAAACAGTACAAAAGTCGTGTATAATAGCGAAAAAGTAACTTGTTACACAAAAAGTTTACAAAAAAATAAATACAAAGATGATACTAAATAATCTATTATATTTTTAAAAAATCTAATGTTTCCTTTTTCCACCAGGAAACTATTAAGATTTTATAAAACCACAAGTTGAATTGGAATGTCATAGTGGGCCTCCACTGTCTGTGAAATGGAAGTGAGCCATTGTGATATTGCTAAACGATTTAAATAGTTTCCTAAACTGTGTACTTAAGTGTCAATAAAGTCCCTGCATGCTTCAGAGACTTGTGACAAACAATTAAAACTTTATTTATGAAACTGTGTGCTTTTACTCTGAAATGAGGGAAAACACCTTAGCTATCCCTAGTTGTTGTGTAATTTTGAAAGTACATCATATTTGAAACTGAACAACTGACTGTATATCAGACCTGGACTGAGGGAGTGTGACGTCACCTGTAGAAAATGACTTACTTCCGGTTCCAACAAAATGAAGTCCGTTCAGTCACAATTTTTTTGAGATATGGACGTCTCCATGTTTGAGCCAGAAATGTCAGTTAGCAGCGATTGGTCCAAGTCGGTCTGAGTCATATTTTCTATGGCAACCAGCCACTCTTGCAAATCAGGAGTTGAAAAAAAGCTCGGGAGAATGTGTCAGTCAAATGCTTCTAACGTTCGCCGTGGGACCTTTTATTAGGGCCTCTGATTGGCTGGTTCATAACTTGAATAGACAAAAAATAAATAATCCAAAAAATTAGCATTAGCAAGAACATGTGAAAAAAGGTAGCAAAGCAAGAATAGTTTTTCTGACAAATAAAATGACTAAAAGCTGTTTACTTCTCAATAGAAGTCCATGGGATTTGGGCTTCTTGGAGCCAGCGGGTACTTCCTGTTTGGAATGCAAGGGGCAAGGGGTCACTCAGTCTATTTTGTCATGAACAGTTAATTTGAGATACCTAATTTAATGGGAAAGCATTAAAGGGCTCTTATTTTGATAAATCAACAAACAAGATCTGGTTGTTGTCTTCCTGGGAGACCGAGTCTCCAAACCGGACTTGTGCCAAAACTCTCACTTCCTCTGTATGCTTTTGGAAGTCCTGATTAGAGAACATTTGCTGCATCTGAAGCACTTATTAAACTAATCCCTCACTGCTTGGGGAGGTTTATATGAAGGATTTTTTTGTCTTCCATTTTCAACTGGCTGCCAACATTAGTGCTATTCAGAGGTGATTCAGAATCGTTCTACATTTCTCATTTGTCCCTTTGCAAAGTAGATCATCTTGAGTGTTTAATTGCTGTATTAGAAACCAGCACCCCTTTGCTATGAACTGTAAAAAGAAAGTATCTTTTTGTTCATGATAATCTGGTGAAACAAATCATCTTTAGTCATCTAAATTACTGTATGTCTCTCATTTGTGTTTAAATGGATCACTCTAACTTCATTTGTAGAAGTTATCTGCCTCCCAAAAAGTAAGTGTTCCCTTTTATTCGTTTTCCCAAAAGATTTTTGCATTTATGATTTAATGTATGTAAAGGGATCCCTGTCAATTTGTAAAATCTAGAGTAAAAATTGATAAAGATTTGGCACATGTTGAGGGTTACAGTCCTGCCCTGCTGGATTACACTCATGTTTTTAAGTAATTATCACTTAGTATGTGTTTGCGATGGAAAATATGAAGAGTTGTGTACACTAACATACTACTGTATAGCTTAGAGAGGACATGACACTTTCACATCCAAACAGAACATCCTGTCCTAATTCTTGAGCCAAAAGTGACACACACACACACACACACACACACACACACACACACACACACACACACACACACACACACACACACACACACACACACACACACTACCTCAAACAGTATGAATGTCAGTAAAATTCTGGTTATTGTGTTGGCACTGTTCTTCCATCTCCTTCTATTCGTAATGAACCACAATCATTCTGGTTTTTCCGAGTCCAAAACTATCCAAGCATAAATTTAAAGAATAAACTGATGATTCAGCGATATTTTGGGACGAATAAGTAAATTGCAAAGTAATTCAGAATAAATACTTCAGCCAAAATGTGCAAGCTGTGGGAGAAAAAGGAAGAGTTCTGAGAAATCGTCGAACTTGTCAAGCTGGGTTTTTGGTCCGAAAGCAAAGAAATTACGTCCATTTGTCAGCATTTGCTTGATGGGCTGCAGTGTTCTTTGTTTTTTGGGGGAAGGCCCGACTTGTATGTGTTTATCTCAAAATGGGTTCACAAGAAAGGATACTTGCGTGTGTCAAAACAAGATTTGTGACCTTTTCGTGAGGGCCCGGCTAAAAAAAGACATGTCATTCTTCCCTTTTTATACTTGGCACATTTTCTTGTATGTCTCACACCACAGCAAATATCTTCTGTTGAGTTTTTAAGATCTCAGTCTCCTCAGAGTTCAGTTGAGAACAATTCCAATAGAGCCATTAGGCTGATGCCAATGCTGCCCATGACAACCATGTGACGCTTTTGCCTCTCCACTCTTTCTTTATCAACACCAGGAGGCACAATAATGCGTCAGTGTTTATGTAGCTGTGAAAAACATGGGAGTAATTGTGTCCACAGGGAAAGCAGAAATGAGCCTCATTCCTAATGCAGAGGCTTCCACCGCAGTGTCATGAGTCCAGCAGGAAAACTGCGAAGCTTTTGTTTGCACCGCAGTATATTTGAACTCCCACACGGGGACACATCTGTGTTCATAAAACTTTGCAAACCCCCCCTAAAACTCCAACATCAAACCTAGTAAAATCAACAGCATTGTAATAAAAATAAAGCTCCTTTTAGGTTCCATCTAGCTGAAAGTGAAAAAACTAAATAAATGCTCCAGTGAGAGCATAAGAGTACACACATTAAAAAGCTGTTTCTGGAGCATTTTTTGTTCAGTTTACTGATCATTATATAACATATTGTTATGCTTTATTATTTTTTTCTTATACTTTTCAAAATTTGACTTGCCTCCAAATAAAATTATTACCTTCTGCATAGATTGTAGCCCTGCTTTTCACACAGTCCTAATAATGGAGTTCATGTCACAGATGACAGACCAAATGGTGATACTAAATATTTCCCATATTTATAAGAACCACTAATAATTTAAAAAGTTTGATGTAATCTGTTAGTGAGCCATGACTGTGAAAGGGAAAGTTTTTATAAAAAAATATAAAATATATAAACCGTTCTGATGTGGTCCGAACAAAAACATTTGTTTTTTACACATTAGTCATAATAGAAAGAAAAGGTTTTGTTTCCCAGATGTGTAGGAAAAGTATTATTTTAACAGGATCTCCTTTAGTTTAATGTTATCATTAAAACACACATCTCAAAAGATGTTTTTTTATATAATTGTAGAATTGTAAATGTAACAGAATTTTTTTTTTAAATATTGAAAAGTTTAGTTGGAGAGTGTTTTTAATTAATTAGTAAATGCATTCCATTAATATGTAGAGAAAATGCATTGATTATAGGTCTTAGGTCCTCATTAAATTGGCAGCAAAATCTTGCAAAATTTATTAAGAAATTGAGTTTATCTATACAGAAAGCACTTTTTATAGAAAAAAAATATGACTGTATTTATCAATGAAGGCAGGAGCCACATAAAAATACGACCAAAGATTAAATTAAATCAAATTAAAACATAAAATCACAAACTCTTGCCACTAGCTAAAAAACAACGACGGTGAGACAGAGCTTTGCATCGACCCTAAGGGTTTAGAAATATGTACAGGTGCAACAAAGAAAAACTCTGAGAGATTGTGTCGTTTTTTATTTCAGATTCTAAAAGCTTAAATTTAATTAGGGGCCTGATCTTGTGGGGCTCTAAAAGTCCTTAAATGAAATCCAAAATAAACCTAAACAGAAGAAATCCAGCAAACCTTTGAAAAAAGCTGCCCATTTTTGACCATAATCTCCATTTACACCTTGGACCAAACCCTGTTTGTCTGCCTGAACACGCAAAAATGCACAAAGTTATTCTTACCAGAAGGATCCACAAAATCACAGCAAAAATGACCCAGATTTAATCTCAACATAGTTCACATCATAACATCAACCAGCATCAGAATTGATGACAGGCCACTGTTTTGCCTCTATGAGAACAGGGGGGTATTCCAAAAAGCAGGTTATGCGAGTTACCACAGTAAGCTGATGCCAGTGTAATTACTAGCCAGCAGTGATACTGGAACTAAGCAAAATGTTATATCTATTCAAACATCGTCTTCCATTTGGCAGAAAGGGAGAGACGAAAGCGCTGGAATTTGTAACTAAGAAAAAAAACAGATTTTATTTAACTTGAGTTCTAAGGAGATTAAAATCCCTTGAATTGGCACATGCTCCATCCTAACAAAAAAGTACTTGATTATTGTGTAAAAACCATTTAAGATTGCCCTTTTCACATGTGTAACAAACGATAGGTATTTAAAGGAAAAATAAAATTTCTTGCTTATGTTTTTTTCCCAGTTGTGCCACAAGAAAAAAGGCACAAATTAGAAGAAAGGCGAGAGGAAAAAAACAGCAAATATGCTTCAACAAAATTAAATTCCAATTCTAAAACTTGTTTTGGAGGGCTGTGATGTGATTCTTCACATATAACTTAAGGACCAACCAATTTCTAATTTTGAATGCAACTTGTGATGAACAGCATCGTGTTTCTTCACAGCAAGAATCTCCTTCTCTCATACTCTTCTCTTGAATGTAAATGATCTATTATCGCATTGACTAATTTCTTCACTGAAAATAAGTTTTATTCAGGGGTCTTGAAAATGACCAAGAAGATGGTGGCACATTTGAGCCATGCTGGGATTAAGGCTTCTTCCAGTGTCAAGCTGGAAATGTTTGTGAAGACCTGTACTAACTGGTTGTTTGGCACATGCCACAAGCCCTTTTCTTGGTACCCTATCAGGGCCTGTAGGGTCTGTATGGCTTAAAGCGTATGTTTAAACCCGCAAAGGGTGCACAACACACTAAAATCACAAACAAAACAAAAGAAGACAAAAGTTCCATACAAAAAAGGGGAACCGTAAGCTACTGCAGGACCCTGGCCAGCAGCCCCCCCTCTCTGCGGTCTGCATCCCGGACCCACTGACCTGGATTTGGTGTAAAGTCATCACGGCCCTAATCGACTTTTAGTTTGAGTCGTCCGTCCCCCCACCTGAGTCGTAACACAAGACTACTGACATTAATTTGTCAAAAATGTAAAAAACATAAATAAATAAAAATACTGTAATAATAATTTGAACAAAATGGCACAGGCTGAAACCCACCCATAGAAAATTTGGCTGGGTGGCTTGGTTGGTAAGGTAAATGGCTACAACGCAGGAATCCAGGGTTCAATTCCCGGAGGGGAATAAGCAATGGTACTGGGGGCAATTACCATATCACTGGTGAGCAATTCACCCAGTGAGGGTTCTTAGGCAAGACCCTTAACGCTACTGCCTCCCGGGCGCGGCTTGTCTGCAGCTCACCGCTCCCCCAGGGGATGGGTCAAATGCGGAGAACAAATTTCACACACCTAGGTGTGCGACAGAAAGTAGCACTTTCTTTAGCACTTTCTTCTTTCTTTCTTTGCTCAGCCACTTGCATCTGTAAAAGCCAACTTTTGCGAGTTTAACAAAAATAGATCTCCATTTATGTCATCACACGCAACAATTTATCATTTAATCCATCAAGTAGAACAAAATTCATGTAGGAAATAATTTATAGAGAGAGTATACAGATAATGCATCCAACCATTAACCAAAGCCAAAGCATAGGGTATGAGCAAGTAACAAACTTTGTACCTCCTACTAGAAGCATAGCTGACCAACAGTCACACCAGGATTGAGTGACTAAGTTTTGATTGGCAAAAAGGCGGAATTCAAGATGTTTCAAACACAAAACTAAAAGCAAGTTGGACGAATAACATAATTCTAAGCTACATAAATTGTACCATATTTATATATTTACACGCGCTATGAGATAATCATTTTACTCCCCCCCCCCCTTTTTTAAGATGGGTCTTTTTATTGTTTATTTTCAAGGCAGAGACAAAGCAGGCAGATTCAAGATAAACAGGTTTATTCTAATTTATTTATTTATTTGTGCATATTTTTATCTTTTATCATATTTTCATCATTCTAAGTATATTATCAACACTACAGATTGTTAAAAACAAGGGACAAAAAAATTCTATAGGTGACAAAATTCAGGTAGATCTTGATCACTAATCAGTTCAGGAATAAGATTTGTTAACAATTATGAATAGAAAGAGTTACAATATATTAAAGCAGTAATTATAAAACAGCCAACAAAATGTCCCTACATTGACACCAAACTGTGATTGTGGTGTTTGTCCTCGTGTGTGTTCCTGTAGTACCATAACCTACCAATAGAGTCCGGATCTGAGCTATCTCCTCAACACACACCCAAACACACTAAGTGAGTTTTTGTGGAATGTGGGAGAACCCCTGACAGATATTGACAGGACACTCCCTCCCTGGACCATGTTTATATTGAATTTAATGTTATTTTGGTAGGGACCAGCATTTCGGTCCCCACAAAATTTTTTGTTCCCACACCTTGAGTTTGCTATCAGGCTGCAGCCCCCTCCATACAACACACATGTCTGCATGGAGCGCTACTCTGTTGAACAGTCACACACAAGTGGTCACAAAGATTTTTATCATAATTGCCTGTGTCCCCTAAAAATGACATTTTTATCACAGACTTCAAAAAGCAAAAGAGCATTTGAATGTTTCCATCTTGAATACACTGCAAGCCTGCCTCTCGTCGACTCTCATTTCTCATCCTGCCTCTTGGGTGTTTTCCACAGCCAAATTACAGAGGGGGAAAATGTATCTGGCCTCACAACGTTGACGAGACTGGAAAAGGGAAATGCTCAGTGGCAGAATGCCCTGTCAACACATGCATATTCATATGGTAAAATGCCACATCCATCATAAATTTATAAATATGTGTTAATGTTTGGCTTTGCTCGAGGCACCTCTCCTTACAAAGAACTTGGAGTGTGCAGGATTTTTGCTCTCTGAAGTGCAGCAGAGGTTAATGTGAGTGTTTTGTAACCTGCTTCTCGGGCCATCCATCCTCACGGCAGAGTGTCCGTTGCCCTGACCGGCACTGCTTTGTATTCTTGTTGAAGTCCGAGAATGAGGGGCTTAGAGACACTGTCCATATGAATATAGATCACCGTGCATGTAGTACCCTGCACAGCTAAAAATGAATGCTTTGTGACATTTTAGTCTTTAATTTAAGAAAAGAGTTCATTTTTTTTTTTGTAGATCAGATATTTAATATAGTTCCAAGTAGGTTAGACTTCCCTGCTTTCCGCATTTATCCCTGATAACCTATCTGTTCACTTCCTCATGCGGCTTGAATGAAAACACTGCTATGAATATGGAAATTAAACTGTCTTGAGATAAAGGAGGGGCACCACTTTGCAGTTACATGTTTAATAACTGCTTGCTGTGAAGGAAGAGCAGAGACAGAGTGACCTAACTTGGTGCAGAGAAATCTCCGAACTGCCCATCAGCATAAATCAATCACAATTCATCAAAGCTCAGATGACCTGGAGCACAAATAGCTGTCACAACAAGCACCTCTTCTCCTGACTGGAATCCAGCTCTCATGACATTTGGCAACATGCGCTAATTCCTTATAGGTCTGCTCTGCATTTGTTTGCGGTGGGCAACATTAGGCTGTTTCTGCTGCAGCCTACTTCTCATTTCCCACTGTGATAAGATATTTCCCCGTGACATCCTGAACAGCCTTCAGCCCGCAATGTTATGGACTATTTCCTGAAGTTGTGTTGTCATTCAAGGGCTGCTTTATGACAACATCAAATTGCTTTATATTGCACTTAGCTTCAAAAAGCACTCGCGGAAAAACACTAAACTTTCATATTTGCAAACACGCATTCCTGGGCATGTTCCTGGAAATGATCGTGCCGTCTTTTCCTGTGACGCCTCATTACGTGAAAATGCATGAAATAAACGGACTGCAGAATGACTGGTGGTTGTTTTTTTCCAACTTGCTTTATTTCCAAACTGGAGGAGGCAGATGACAGATGGAAGATTGCAGAGCTGAGATCAAGTTTGGTCCAAACACAGTTGGGGAAAAGACAGTTTAGGCTGTTTCAGCTGGAAGGGATGTGATCAAGAGGCAAATTGTTGCATCTGTCAACTTTAAGTCATAAATTCAACTTTGGAAAACAAACAAAGCAGCAGTCTCAACACACAAAGCTAAAGCTGGCGTGTTTAGGCATCACTGCAGCTCATATTTATTGGAAACAAAACCCATGACCTTTATGGTTGTTTTTGCTTTATTTTATTTTTGTAGCTACATCTGTTTGCATTTCTTAAGAAAATAACCATTTCAAATGAGTGCAGGAAGGTCAAACTGAGCTCTCGCTCACAAATATATGATTTAATCAGTTATTTAAATCTCCCAGCAGCTCTGTGTGAAATGGATTGTAGCTTTTATGTTCTGCAATTCATTCAGCTGAAATTAGCTGCAGGTATTATTGATAATTTCTTTTTTATTGATTTATTTTTGCACGATAAATGTTCCAGGGGAAGTTTGACAACTGCAGCAATAGCAAGGAAAGTATTTTTTTTTTTCCGCGTAATGATGGTCCATCCAAGAATGTGCTTGTATATATGATGAAAGGTTCTATCATGGCTGGATGATAACATGACTAAGGTTGCATTATGCACAATACTGAAAGGTTTTTCTTCATTTCAACACAAAGTCAGCTTTTAAATATAGTTCAGTCTCACAAAGCAAAAGCTTGATGGCAAAACCAATCTATTTTGTTCTTATTTCAGAGGATAAAGTCTATACAGTGTTCTCACTCTTTCATCAGGTTGCTTTATATTTAGCAATAAAGCACAGTAACTGAATTATAGATACATGTCAGAAAGAAAACACTGGTTCATTTCAAATAAATAGCAACGGTTTCAATTTCTGCCATGTGTCACAAACACTAGAAAAAAGAAAAGAAAAACAGGTATCTCAGGAAAACAGCCGAGCCAGATTTCACTGAGTCAGGCTGGTATCCCATAAGGCTTTTTGTTCCCTTGAGGGCAGTCACTGAAAAGCCATGTACACTGTATTACTGATAACCACAAGAGCATCTCATCGTAGCGATATTCGTCTGATCCCTTCACTCCTTGCAACATTGATGTGACAGACTGCAGTGTGAGGCCCATGCCAGCCAATCAGGTCTCTGCTCACATCAATATTACAGTAGATCTGTCGTACATAGCAGCTAGAGGAGAAACTGACACCTTTTTACAGAAACAATAAAATTAACATGCACGCACGCACACCTGCGCTAACACTCACACAGGTCAGCAGAATCAGACGGTTAGCAAATTGATGCACTGCTGCTGACAGCCCTTGTCCCAAAGAGTCAGTAAGCCCGTGTGCTGGTCATGGTCACACGTTTTTTGTTTCTTCGTATTTTTTTTTTTTTTTGTCTTGATGAGAAAATTGAATGTACCATGCATCCCCTCTTGTCTCTCAGCAGCAAACCAAAAGAAGTCCCAATATGGAGGTCCAATTCAGGAGAGTGAATCAGCCAGTTACATCACACATCCAGTGTTGCATTGTTCATCTGTCCTTCAGAGTCCATGTAGATGTCTACCTATTAATACTGTCAATCAAGAAGAACCGGGGCTGTGGAAAGTTTCTCAATCAAGTTTTGATTATTTTATCGCCTCAAATGAAGCCACTTTGTGGAGGAGAAGTTTGGGCCAGTTAAATGCCCCAAACTAACCATGGAGAGGAGGGAGGGGGTCTCATTTCAACAAATCAACTACATTTCTGTAGCTTTTCACAAAATCCACAAATAATCAGTTTAAAGTCTATAGTTCAGAAAGAAAAAGGATCCTTTTTTTTTTTTTTTACTCCTGCAGAGCAAAGAACTAGGTGGCTTTCCACTCAAGAGTCCACGGGTTGAGTCTGAAAGGGTGCCCTTGTTTGTGCTATCACATCTAAGATCGTTAGAAACCTTTTCTTGTCGTTGCACTTTAAAATCGAGGAACACATGTTTGCCCTGCAGCTGGACAAATTAAGACCGCGGACGTAAGAAATTAACACTAACCTTGTGTCCTCTTTGTGCTCTGTGCTGATAAATAAAAGCCCTCAGGCTCACAGAAACCTGAGGTCTCTTGCCTTCTTAAACCATTACTCTTAACTGATTTAAAAAAAAAACATCATATGCATCTATATAAAAAGTCTTTATTCACATTAAATATATAATCTCACTGTTTTTCCTGCTTGTTTGTAGATGTTCTGCAAGTTTATAGTGTGCATACATTTCCTCTGTGATGCTGTGCCACTTTGATTCCAAGCAGTATTCATTAGTCAGACTGATATGGAGATAAAACGCTGCATTCACAATCTTATCAGTAGAAGTGAACTGCTAAGCAGTTACCCTGCTTGTCCTCTCTTAGCGTGGCCTGTTTTCGTCTCACACCTGCCAACAATCTGCACCCATCAGCTGCTGCAAGTGAATATTTTGCTAAGGTCCAAGGAGTAACTTTGCACACAGGCTGCAAAGACTCTTTCAGGAGTGGATTTCATGCAGAAATCTCCACAGTTTAACGTATATTAAAAACAGCCCTTTGAGTGTGCGGGAAATGTAAATGATTGTTTCTCTTTGCATCTCCTAAAAAAAGGTGCCCTTTGTGCCACTGCACAAGATCTTCTTGAAGGCATTCCTGAAGTCTTTGTTGAAGATGGTGTAAATGACTGGGTTGAGAGAGGAGTTGCAATAGCCAATCCAGAAGAAAAATGTAAAGAGGGGTTTAGGGACATTGCAGGTCTCTGGACACACTGCCTGTAAAGAGTAAGAGAAGAAGAATGGGAACCAGCACAGCACAAAAACACCGATGACCACTGCCAGAACGAAGGTGAAACGTTTTTCTCTGTTGACCATCGCTTTGCGCCTTGCTGCTCCAGGGTTGCTCTCTGGTTTGGATTTTCTTCCTGGTACCAGTCGAGCCCCCTTTGAAGTAGCGAGGATGCGCTTAAAAGAAGCTGGGGAGTGGATCCCGCCTCCAGCTGGCGACCCCGGCATGCTGGTGCTGCCGCGACCTCCTCCTTGGCTGTGCTCCATGTCGCTGTCTGTGCTTGAGCTATCACCGTTATTGTTGTCATTCTTTTTCGCCTTCTGGCGTTTAGCCTTCTTCGCTTCCTCCTTCGTCATGGGGCCAGACTGGGGTGCAGGGAAGGGGTTTGAAGGACCGTGGGGTGAGGTTTCCATAGAGGTGACAGGGGACACGGCTGAAGAAGGAGATGGGGGTTGCAGGAGATTGTTGGCAGTGGGATTTGGGGATGTTTGAGAGTCTCCAAGGGACGGAGAAGGGGTTACAGCAAGGGTGGGAGGCCTGACATTTGAGGTTTTCTTGGTTGAAGGTGGTGTGCTGTCATCCTCATCCTCATCCTTCCCATTGGCTTTCAAATGTCTTGGGGGCTGACTTGGAGTTGCACTGCCAATCCCGTCCTTCCTGGGCTCACCTGGGGGGCATCGTGTCCTCTGTTTTGCTATTTGGTAAATTCTCACATAGACTAGAATCATAATGAGGCATGGGGCAAAGAAGGAGCCCACAGTTGAGTACAGGATGTACCAGCGCTCGTCATTCAGTTGGCACTGGGGTCCCTTCTCATTCCCAGATTTGTTGCTCTCACTTTTGTTGAGTGAGAGCAGAGGAGGGAAAGAGATGACGGAAGAGATGAGCCACACCACCACAATGGCAGCTTTGATGCGTCTGGGAGTCCGTTGACGTCCGTAAGTAACCCTGGAGATTGACAGGTAGCGGTCTAAAGAGATGGCACACAGGTGCACGATGGATGAGGTGCAGAAGAGCACATCCAGTGCCAGGTA
This sequence comes from Oryzias sinensis, assembly GCA_037389245.1. Classification (NCBI taxonomy): domain Eukaryota; kingdom Metazoa; phylum Chordata; class Actinopteri; order Beloniformes; family Adrianichthyidae; genus Oryzias; species Oryzias sinensis. The sequence goes on from CM074495.1 coordinate 6,155,046, forward strand.
GATCTCACACCACAGAGACTTGAAGTACCAATAGCCCATGAGCTCATTGGCGAGGGAGAAGGGGATAATGAGCGTGGCCACTAAGATGTCCGCAGCAGCCAGTGAAACCAGAAACAGATTCTGTGGACCCCGGAGCGAACGGCTGGTCAGGACAGCAATGATGACCAGGATGTTTCCCACAATGGTGAAGATAACCATCAAAGTTATGGCCGTGGCAAAAGCCGCTGTGGCTTCAGGGGAGTAAGGAGCAGACGATGGGATGCTCTGGTTGCAGGGGGCAGAGGCTCCGGAGCTGCTCTTACTGCTGTTCCAGCCCGTCAGCTCCATGGAGCAACTGCTGTCCACAACTGACGCCATACTGGGTCACCACTCTGATTCAAAAGAGAAAAAAACATTAAAGCAAAAAAGAATGAATGTAATAATTAGAAAAATACCAATTTCAAAAATGTTGACATTAACTATTTAAATCAACTATTTTTCCCACCATATGAATAAAAATATTAAAGAGAAAATTCGTTTTGTGCTTTACTTACCTCAGGATGTTGTTGTTTTTTTCTCTTTTTTTTGTCACTGCGCTGTCTTCAAATGACTGCTTCCTTGCACCCTCCGCGTCGGTTCGGCCAAGTCCATTTTACGAAACACAAACAATCCAGGAAGGTGCGTCAAAACGCAGAGCGAGTATTTTATTTAAAAAATGTGAAATGGAAAAAACGTTGCCACTTCATAAAGCAGTTTCCCATGAAAAAAAAATGTAAAAAGGGAAACAGATTAAGCATGTCTTGACGCGAGATGCGTCAACCGGTACTGCAAAAACAGCCTAGAAAACTTTGTTTTGTTTTGAATAATTATTTATTCCTCCAAAAATGGGAGGTTTTCATCTTTAATAATCTAATTAGGGATAATTTACAGCGAGGCGGCTTGAAGATAGCTGGTCGGGTCAGGGGAAATGTTGACACTCCCCGTGCGTTTTGGTTTGGAGAGATGCGTAAAATGGATATACATCCGTATTTATACTGATTTATTTAAGCAAATTTCATCAAGGTATATTTGTAAAGAAGAATTTACAAAATAAAGAATAGTTACCAAAAAGGATACCCTGCTGAGCCAATGCCGCTCCAAAAATGAGAGCGCAAAGTAAATTTTAAGCTCTCCAACCTTTGCGCACAAAGCCAAATGTATCACCAAAACGTCTTTGCAGCATTAAAATGATCCTCGTTAATCGTCTGAAGTCTGAAAGTGACGGAGAAAATTGTTTGGTCCTTGAGGCAGAAGAAGTTTTGACGGGATGCCGTGATTCAGGCGCTCCGCTCGCGCAAAGCACCGCTTTTCTCTCAGTCGCGCAGCAGCATCTTGTCTTGCCAATAGGACCTTCTGACCAAATTTAATAAGATGGGTACCTCCCATCTCCCTCTTGCGCTTCTTTCATAGCCGCTGATGTCACTGAGGAGCGTCATGGGATCCTTGCTCTCTTCGTCTCTGCACGCCACCCCACTCCCTACAAATCTAAACCCAAGCCCTCATGAATCGCAGTTATATGTCTTGTTCGATGGCACAGCTTCAGTCAATTAACTCCGCAGGATGCTGAGGTGTCCAGCTGGGGGCTGTTACCATCCGAATAACAGCGAAAATTAGTTTCAGGGACTTGTACTCTTGGCAAAAATAATCAGTCTTCTTCATCATCATTTCCTGTTTCTAAAAGGTTCAAACACGTTTTTTTTTTCCACTGCAAAAACAGGCTCCTGAAGTCACAATTGTGATAAGAAAACTTGTCTTACGAAGAATTCTTATTTTAAGAAACAAAATTCTAGTCACTAAAATTCATTTGATATTGAAAACATTAATTTTGGTGTTTTTCTTCCTGCAAGAAAGAAAAAAATGATGAGATTCATTTATTCTGATTATATAGTGTATATAAAGTTTACATCGCACAGCAGTTTTTTTTTCCCCCAGAAGAAAGTACAGATATTTAAATGTTTTACTAGGAGTGAAAACCTCTGAAGAAAACTAACATACAGATAAGTCACAAAGGCACACTCAGTTCAATTGCAACAATCAGGTCATTTTAAGGTTGGAAAATGAAAACAAGTTGAGAAGTTCATTTGAAATGAAGGTGTTTATTTGGAGGTTTGAGCTCTCCCTGAGTACTAAATCATGAATACATTAAACCGTAGGTGGTCCATCCTCTTGATTAGGCAGAGCTGAGTTTCATGAGGTTACATTTTACCCATGAAATCTTATTCTGAAAAGATTGCAGTTATTACAGCCATCAAATAAAGGGTTCTGCAAAATTAATTCTTTGGTTATGAAACCAGAGATTTTCTCTCTCTGAGTAAATGCACGGTTACCCTCTACCTTTGGGTGAAGAATTTGCAGGCTATCACATCTGGACTTGACCAGTGTGTCCATGTTGGCTTCCTGGAAGAATGTTGGCTTCGTGGATCTGAGATCAAGTTAACCCTTGTGCTATCCTTTATCATTGGGAGTTGGGTCATCTAGACCCACTAGAGGTGCGCTAAACCTTTTTTTTTTATGATTTGTGATCTTCACTGGTGTCCATGGATTACATGAAATCTTTCCACCTTTATCCACCTTTGTCATGGTAGGGAGAACACGTCAATGTAAGGGTGGGGTCATCTAAGATAGCACAAGGGTTACAGACATCGTTCTGGCTGCTTTACCAAACAGAGACTTTATGCTGCACTGTTTGAAGCCAACGGTTTTCTATGAACTAACAACACTCTGCATTAAAGTCCCACTCCGATCAACTTTTAATCTATCCTAAAAGTGCTACCAGTGCTCTTTTGGTTGTTATTATTATTATGACTTTTTTAGCCTGAATCAAACAATCTGTCATTTTCTAGGATATAGTTTGTGTAGAACGGCAGGAGTTCATTAGAAATTCACCTCTGAGTTGTGGCTGTTGGTGCGGAGTAAACCCAGCCCAGCTTCCCAACATCCTTCCATTCACTGGCTCTCCACATAGCTTACAGCCTCACAAGCCCAACCCAACATTAACGGTGCAACAAAAATGGCGAGCAATATCTGAGTTATCCACTTTTGAGGCAGATGTCAGCTCGGATGAAGGAAACAAGACATCCATGGATCTATTTGTCTGCAGTGATTGTTTCCAGACCATTTTTTTTTTCATGTCTTATACGCAATTTTTTTAACTACAATTTTTTGTCTGCTGCTGATTCAAAGTGATTTGTATAAAGAAATACTCGGAAATACAATTTTACTCCAAATTTTCTTAATTTATCTCCTCCATCATCAGAAAAATGCCACAAGAACATGTTAAAACACCAAAAACAGGATTTTCGTTTGAATGGATCTTTAACCAGTTGTACACACATGCAGATTCATGAATGGCGTGTGGGCAGCAGGCCATGTTTACTTGTTTTTGTTGTGCATCTCCATCTCCCCACACACAACAGCTATAATGAGACAGAGAGCCCACCCAGCCACTCGTGGAATTACAGTTGGGAAGCCTGCGCGTCGTTTGCATGACCTGCAACAGCAGCAAATAATTGGTGTACATTTTTCCACTCCTGTGACACGTTCTAAATATAAAGAGAAAACTAAGCTTTTAGCTGGAGAGAGCTCTCTAATCAAGTGTGTCTGTTTCTGTGGGGGGAACGGCGCTTTGACATGCTGAAAATGCATTCGAGAGGTGAGGGGTGTGTCACCGATGACAGGGGTCACAGGGGCCGGGCAGCTCGCAGCGTTCAGCACACAGAGCTCCAGCTTTTCAAGTGCTTGTTGTGTAGGAACTTGTATCCTACACATAATCACACAGAGCATACAAACCTGTACGAAATTCTGCTGTCATGGATCAGACATGCAGGATCACAACTCCACATTTACAGCGAGAATGGAAAAGTCTGATTTGGAGAAGAAATCCAAACAATGAGAAGCACTTGAATAGTTTCAGCTCAAAACAAATAAAAACAAGTTTTAAAAACTTGGATGAGATTACAACGGAGACACACAAGACGTGCTCTGCAAACTATTTGATACTTGCGAAGATTTAAAACTTTGTCTGAACTTCTCTTTGCTCTTCACCTTTCCAAACTTTTCTCAAAATCAACACAGTCAAGATTTTTTGTTTCTATTTGGGAGCTATGATCTAGAAATAAATAATACAATTATACACAAATGATTCTTCAAATGAGTCAAAATCCTTTCACTGCACTCAACAATATGAGGCTTAAAAAACTAAAAATGAAAAGTTTTAAGAAATGTTCATAAGATGTTTAAATGGATTTTAGTATTCAGAATTACTTCATAACATGGAGAAGCTTCATTAAATCCTCTCAGACAGCCTTAAACATTTCACACAGATGTTTTGAGGACAAAGATATGAAGATTTATTAAGATGGGCCAACTTGTACTAAGATCATATTGTCAGTTTGTTGACATTTTGTTCTAAAATAATTAACATCTACTCATTAAAATGTCTTTTTTTTTAATGAACTATAATTAGGCACAAAAAGACTAAAAAACAAACTTATTTTAGGCTGTATAACATTTAACTTGAAGTGATTCCATCAAACAGTTGGCTTTTTAGCTCATTTTTCCCTTTTTGAATGCTTTTGATATCTTACAATTAGATTTCTTGTTGAGTAAAAGCGACTTGCTGCATGGACAGATCATTTTATTACTTTCTAGTGATTTTTGCTTTAAGATTAGTTGGAGCTATCTAGCTGTACACTTTCTAATCTACTTGGAGATTTGACACATAAGAGACACCAATTCAATCCAGAATCAGGTTAAAAGGCTGCAATGAAACTCCAGAGAAAGAATATTTATCCCAAAGGATGACTTTATCGCCCAGATTGACTGAGCAACATAGAACCACTCATGACCTCTGTGGTTTTCTACCAGCAAACTACTGGGAATGCCAGAGGCGTTCTTAAATGACCTTAGGGTCAATTCTTAAATCCACTAGTTGTTTGGGTGTGTGTGTGTGTGTGTGTGTGTGTGTGTGGGCACACATTGTAATTTTCAAGTTGATGGCATTGCACATTTCTTTTCTCCACTTGGGACTTCTTGTTAATGTGACAAAGTGCTCATGTGGGAGCAGTAAACTTCAATGGTAAAACACTTCTTATTCAAGGACTGACACTTTTGCGCTGGTCACAAAGCTGACACACTTCATAGGACGCACACACACCGAAAACACACACACACAAGTGTGCGTGCAAAACACACATATACGTCATGAGCAGGTGTCATGGCTTAATGTAATCAATCCTGACAGTGGTCTAATCTCAACGCTGACTGTGACTAATAGTTTGAGTCTGTTTTTATTAAAGAATCTGAGTGATTGAGGATGGACTGCATGTGACAAACGTAATGAAAGAGAAACTCAGATGGCAGACAATTTTGTGTAATATGAGATGATCACAACATAAAACAGAAAACATGGACAGATTCAGTGGCACCAGGATGAAACAGCACAGAACATTGTTTGTACATTATTATATATACATTATATGCAGATTAGTAGTAAAAACTGTTGTTGGTTTGTTCTTTTATCTGTTTGTAACCCTTGTGCTATCCTATGACCCCACCCTTACACTGATGTGTTATCCCTACCATGACAAAGGTGTATAAAGGGGAAGAGGATTTCATGTAATCCATGGAAACCAGTGAAGATCACAAATCATTGAAGAAAAAAATGTTCTTTTGGGGTCTAGATGACCCCACACCCAATGGGAAAGTGCCTAGAATAGCACAAGGGTACAAAATCATTAGAAGATAAACAGACCTTTGGCGCCATCTACTGGACACTTTATTAGCCATTTCTGGTTGAGGGTTTTAGTATCCCCCACTAGAGGGCGCTATTGAAACACAAACTCATCCACATTCGATGGTTTCCTGATCACAGCACAGATAGTTGTGCAACTGACATAAAAAGAGAGAAAACAAACGCTTACATGTCCTTCCTTTTCATTAACAAAAGAGTGATTCCAAAATGTTGTTTTTTAGTTTCATTTGCTTACCTTGTTCTTGATATTTGTTTGGATTTGTGTTTGTACAGATGGTTTAATTTTATTTTTTTACCCTATTTACTAAAATAATCATTTTTACAATAAAGTATGTCCTTTATTTAATAATAAATTAAAACCTTAAGTTCTGTAAACTTAACACAAAAGTATTTTGACAAAGAAAAATAATTGTTTGGCTTCATTCTTTCAATTCGTATCATCATTAATACAAGTTACTAATCTGCATTGAAGCTAATCGTAATTTCTGTCTCTGCATAATGTTTTATGTCTGTGCAACATTTTTTTTATCTACATTCCTCAAATAAAACAATTCTTAATAAAATTCCTCCACCACTGTGAACTAAAACATGAATTACTTTGCAAAAGGAGGGATTACTTTTTTATAAATATATATATTTTTTGGGATAAATAAATACAGTTTTGTTTTTTGTTTTATAAATATTTTTAACCTTTTCCATTTTGCATGTCTTGAATTTTCATTCAGTTTTTGCACTCAAAGACAGAAAATAAATGTTTTGCTAAGTTTCCCATATTCAAGATAAATCTAAGTGTCATTGTCAAGTTTCAAAAGAACAAAGAAAAGAATCCATCTTTTAAATTGATCTCTGACACGTTTCCATTTGCCTCACATTCATAAAAGCAAATGAATCATTTCTTTGTTTCTTCTTTTTACTGTTTTTTGTTGTAATCTTCATGGATTTATGCAAACCTGGTGAAGCTTAATGGAAAATTTAGGCAAGAAATTCATGATTTTAAACTGAATTTTTAAAAATGTTACTCTCTCCTTTATTTTACAAGTTAATTTTTGCATTCATTGTAAACATTAAGTCTAGCTCTTTGGTGGAACTTCAGCAGCAAGGAAAATAAAACAACTAAGATGAGTTTAAAATAACAAAGCTTTGTGTCTGATGAGGTATACTTGTATCTCAGACTTTAACCTTGGGAAATTAGTTGCTTCATTATTTATATCAAGTAAAATCATGATGAGCATATAGCAAAAATAAGTGAAGAACTAATGACCTATCTTGAATCTTGTGCTCCTATTGTCTAACAATATTTTATTGTTAAATATCTTTTTTTTAAACCATTTTTTGCCCAGTTTGCCTAAACAGCAAACGAAATACTGTTCTCTGAATCATTCTTGATAAGATATTTGATTAGACTGAAAAAAAAAAGGTTCTGCTTTTTGAAATGGAAACATTTCAACAGCTGTAGGTAAACGCCCTGCAGCTTAAAGGTTAAGCTTATCGGAAATATTCACCCCCACAAGCTCCATGTCATACGACAGTTGTTCACATTTGTGCCTACGGCTAAAAAAAAACACAATTTTCAGCTGAAGTTCCCATTAAGCTTATCAGACATAAAATAAAGAAGTCCAAAGGGTATTTTTGTGTAGAACAGCGAAAAGTCAAACATGTCAGTTCCGCTAATGTCAATATTGCATAACATTTGGTAATAATTAGCTTTTTTTTTAAACTTTTGCTGATGTGAGTGAAATTAAGATGAAGGAATCATACAAACATTTAAACACAAGGAGGCCTGTTTTTGGAAAGATGTTTAACACCAAAACTTGGAACTTATTACCAAGGAAAAGCATTTTGCACGTTTGGGCAGGAGCAAGACAGTTGTGCCAAAACCTACCAGGAGGAGTTTCTATTCTTAACTCTGCATAAAACGTTTCAGAAGCCCATGCAAACTTCTATTTCATAGAGGGTGATCTTAAAATGCAGCAGAATTGGGAAAAAAAAGGAATAAATAAAAGCAATGAGTTCAGAAAAGCACTTTTTACCTGCTCCACTCGTCCTCATAATATGCCGCAAAAGGAACTTATCTCCATGAATGCCTTTAAATCTAGATTACCTGCATGTTTTTACTAATTAATATGCAATTAAATTAACATTGAAACTCTGTTACAATGCCTTTAACATCTTCAATAAGATGTTAAATAAAAGGTCATCATATATATATAAATGTACGCACTCTGGGAAACCACTTCAGCCCACTTATGATGCAGAGCTCTCATGTTCTTACCAATGACAAGATATGCAATTACCTGCTGATCCAGTTTTCAGCTGGAATCTTCTGCTGTGTCGTTACAACGTAAACAGCACTGTGTTCTTCAGCAAGTTTTAATTCAGTGGAAAAAAAAACAACAAATAACAGCAGAAACAGGTCAAAACTTGCAGGTATAAAGTGCAGCACATATCAATACCATTTACAGTTTTGTGAATCTAAAAAATAAATAAGAATTATTTACAAAAATGAATTTAAGTGTCACTTTTCCTTCCAATGACAGAATTAGTGCTTTTTAAATCCAGCATAAATCACGAAATTGTTTTTTTTCTTGCTGTAAGAGTCTCTCAGAGACGTCTGTGGTTGTAACTCAAAACACTTAAGTACAAACAAGGAAGAAAAAAAGAAAAGCAACTTGTGCCAGTAAAAAAGGCACAAACACAACAATCAAGACAAGCAGGAACATCTTTCTCCTCAGAAAGTACTTCAGGGAAATCACCTTGCTTCTATTCCAACCTGTTGGCTCAGTCAGTCAGTCTTTTTATAAACTGTTTTTAATGATGAGGCTTTGCAACGCCCATCGCTCTTTGTTGCATCAGCAACAAATTTACCATTTTGTTTGTTTAAAAAAAAAAAAAAATCAGTCTTGTGATGCCAGCAACACATGTTTTTCTCCAAACCCGCAGAGTAAAGCGTTCTTGAAATAGGTTCGTTCTAACGAGCTTTCAGAGAGTCCGAGTCTTCATCCCTGACAGAGAATGTCTGTCTCAAACTGCAGCAGCTGTCCCATAAAAGCCAGGTTGGGGGAGATGACGTTACGCCTCTGCTTCACAAAGTCGAAGGCTTCGTTCAGACGGACACGCTGCGTGTGCATGAGGTAGGCCAGGCAGATGGTGGCTGAGCGCGAGATGCCCGCCTGACAGTGAACCAGGACCCTGCCACCGCTCTGCTTCACAGAGTCTGTGGGAAAAGGTGGAGGTCAGCATTTCCATCGTGCAAAGCTAAAACAGTTTTGACAGGCTTTATCACTTCAAGGTAATGAGGAAAAACTGGTGTCAAATATTTTATTTGCAACTTGCACCGTGTAATCCTATTTTGTAACCAGATTATTACTGTTTGTCCATCCGTCTGGGATTAAATATGGATTAAGGAGCATAAACTGCCTAGGTGTTTCGTTTCCTATGACGCCAATTTGTTCAGAGTAGTTTGAAGCTCTCTGAACGGTTAGGGATGCTAGAGACTCACCAATAAAAGCAATGGCTGTATTGAAGCATGCTCTGATGTCTGCAGCCAGCGTGTCCTCCACTGTCAGACGCAGGTACTTGAACTCCCCCTCGTACAGGTTAGGGCAGGTGGAGGAAACGTTGAGCACTGCTGTGATGCCGGCTGCTGTCAGCATCTCTCTGCGGGACGAGTGGACGGCGCTGCCCAGAAACAGGAAGGGAAGCAGCTCCACTGGACCGTCCTGCAACATGCAAGAAAGGATAAGCACAATGCGGCTTTTGGTCTCAGAAGACCTTCAGTCACAAGGCTGGATATAGGCATGGGCAAGGGGGCAGGAGCAGGACTGCCCCCTAAATGTGATGGCAAAACCAAAAACTAAATAAATAAAATAAAAAGACATAAATACATAAGGATGGACAGACAGGAAGAAAAAAAAAGATAAATGCGGCCTCAACAGGGCACAGACTGATGTTCTGCTTGTGCCCGTCCCAAGCCCGGTAAATGCAGAGGGGTCGTGTCAGGAAGCGCATTCAACATAAAACTTGTAAGACATCAAATGGATCAAAAGATAAGATAGATGTATGACAGCTGAACTGTTAATATCATTGTTTTCTGAGCATTTTAGGGGACGGGATAGGACACCCCTGATATTCTACCTGCACCCCATAGTGGGTCTCCCTCACGTCAAAAAATTTTTTGTTTTGTTTTAAGGACAGTTTGTGGGTCTTACCTGATCATATGCAGGAGTGCTCCGGCCTGTCACTGCTGGCTCTGGCTCCATCAGAGAGAGCTGACTGCTGGCAGAACAGTGGCACAGCTCTGGAAAGGCTTCTGAAAATCCCTCAAATCCACCTAAATGGAGGTCACACTGATTTAACTCAACTGCAATATTTTAATCCTCATTTGAAATGCTTAGTAAGAATTTTTAAACAGTTGGTTTAAGCAGTGGTTACCTTGCAGGAAGCAGATCTGCGCCTGGACTTCGTTCTGCAGGGCGCTGAGCAGCATGTGCGCCACGCTCTCCGGCTTCACCTCGGACAGGCAGCGGCTCCGCTCATCCACCACCACCACCGGGGACAGCATCCCGGCCCGGAGCCGGCCCAGCAGCGCCTTGTCCGGGATGAGCCACTCCAGGGCCACCACCGAGCTCTTGGATCGACGGCGCAGCATAGAGTTCCAGTTGACATTTCTGGACTCGCAAATGTTCGTGAGAGAGAAGTCCAGAAAGGGTCGGCAGTCCAGGACCACGCACCCGTCAGAGGTGTACTGGTCCCGGGGGGTCCTGAGTATGTGGACCAGCTCATTTCCAGTAATTTCCAGTAAAACACTGTTTGACATCATGACGAAAACGCGAAAAACAAATTACTAAATAAAATTAAGATAGTTTAAGAAACGAACAAAGGAAAATACTTGACGTATTTCTATATAAGCATGTGTGTAAAGTATCCGGAGAGCTTTCAGCTCAGTTTAAATCCGCTTTAGATTCATAGTTTCACTTGTTCATTGATAACAGCTGCACGAGGGGCGGAGCCACGCGGCTCCTCCTTGTTTTCCGTGTATCAACATCAGAGGCGGAACGACCAAATAAGGTCTGCTCGACACTCCAGATATGGGCAGTGACGTCAGATTTGACTTTTCTGCCGGTCTTCGGGGTAATCCGGTGTTTTGGTGACAGAGGACGTTACGCTGCGGGTGAAAACAGGCCTCCCACGCAGCCCTGAAACGACCACAGAGGAAACGGTCTGGGTCAACCTAATCCATCCACTTTCCCAACAGCCTACCTGGGTTTTTGTGCTACTATATTTAATAATAGTATATACTATACTTTTAATTAAAAAAATACAATCAAATAAATAATGTACAAGAATATGTTTATCAAACATCAATTACCTATTAGTTCAACTAGTACGTTAATACTTTATTAAAAAAAAACGTTTTTTTTCTTTCTTTATGCTCATATATTTAAAATTTAATGTCAACTGGAATATACATTTTTTTTAAAAATAATTTTGACATTTAAAATTAGAAGAAGGTAAAATTAGAAGAAGCGTCTCAAAATAGCTGTGAAATAACCTTATTATTGGCACTCTGTCACCTGACTGACCCCAGTCCAGTAAAGGGTGTCACACTCTGGAACAATTTATCGGACAACATGAAAACTTAAAAATCTTGTTAATTTTAAAGTTATGTTTAAAAGATATATAATGAATGTGTATCAAGATGCAATATAACAATGATGAGTATGTGTAGTCTTGGACTTTGGAAGGATCATTACAAAAGTGGTTGTTTTGTTTTATTTAGTTTTATTCTGTTCTTGTTTCTTTTTCAGCTGAGGCATCTTGTTTACCTTATAGGGGTTTTGGTGTTTGGTCGGAGTTTTTGGGCATGTCTGTCTATCATCATCAGGTGTTTTGCGTTATTATGTCAAATGTTTAATTTCGTTGTTTTGTTGTTATGAGTGTTGTTGAGTGGGGGTTTGGATTTTTATAAGCTTTCGCTTCTTCCATTCCCCTTTCAAATCTTATTTTCCAAGTCATGTATTGACTTATATTTTCTTTTTCCAGGTAAATGTTGATTTGATTTGAAATAAACTTGTTACTTACTTACTTACATTATTTATTTATACATTGTAACGTACAAACAAGTTGCTGCATAAGGACTGGTTACATTCAAGGCCGCCATATTGTTATTCTGATGCTAAGAATAAAGGTGGCAGCTCTTCAAATGACCACTAGGGGTGGTTTCCAAAAAGAGAAAAACAATTGCGTTGGCATATATATATATATATATATATATATATATATATATATATATACATATTTGCATACATTGATATCGTTTGTATGCATCAAACATCATTGGGCCTCTAAGGTTATTTGCTATAAATTTCCTCTAAATCTTTACAATTTAACATCTACTCAAGCTGAACCTGTACTAATTTAAAAAATGCAAAGACAAAACAATTTTATGTGAAATTCAGCTGTTTTGATCTGATTGTTTTTTGATTGAGGTTAAAAGCCTATTTTAGCCTATAAAACTGTGTATTTATTTAACTTTAGTCATTTACACTTAATCCAGTTCAATCTAATACGAAGCCTTTCGTTTATTTTTACAGACTAACACTAAAATAGCTGACTGGTTAACTTCTGCAATTGAAAAATAAATACTTTGTTACACTTTTTCACAAAATCAGTTGCATCAGAATAGACCCCAGATAAGTGAGATTCAGAGACGTATGAGCGCAGAAACCTAGTGGTCCAGAAGCCACCCCCTTAGTCCTATGCAATAACGCTGAGAGACCAAACCTTCAATATGATCTGTCACCGGGTTACCTGCAGTCTATTTCATTGGATCCCTGGAGCTTTGGAGGAGATCCGCCAGGAAAGGTTTCCTCCTCCAGCAATCACACAGTCGATGGTTAAAGATTTTGAAGACATAGCAATGCAACGATGAAGGATGAGACTTAAGCAAACTGCTCCCTCTGCCAATCAACCCAAAGAACATATATGACCCACTCAGGAAAGGGGAAAATGCGGGAAGAAGAAGATTGGCCAGCACCCCACATTCCACCCTATGAGGAAAAGGAGCAGGTAGAAACCCACTCACCTATGCTGGAGCGACTTGATAAAATGATGAGAGAGCTTCAGATTTTGCGCAGCCAAGCGCTCTCAACTCAGCAAAGTCAGCCATTATTGACTAGGCAACCCCATGCATCAGGATGTGAGATCACCAGAGAGTAATTACACAACCGCTATGCTGTGCCAACAACACAACATAACTATGGTGAAGATCACTTCCAGCATCTCCATCGCCCATCAGGTTAGCTTCAACACCTTATCACAAGCATTTGAATTCGTCCAAACGTCATCTTTCAGGCTAGCTCTGGTTCTGACCGTCCCCCTGCACCCAGTCAGTTGTATGGTCGGAGTTCAAGCTTGGATGCAACTTACCACGGACCTCGTCCATCCATCCCAAACCTTGTCAACCGAGACCCTGGAGAGTTCGCCCACCTGAAGATGGCGTTAGGAGAATTTACTCCCTCCTGACAGTACGGAGCTGTTCAAGTACCAGGTGCTGATTAATCACTTGAAGTTGGAAGATGCTAAGCTGGTGGCTGAGGCCTACATCTATTCACCAACGCCGTTCACAGACAATTTCATGAGAACTTTTAAATGAGAAGTTCGGTCAACTCCTCATCAGCTTGCATTAAAGAGAATAGTTGAAGTGATTAATTCCTGATCGCCAGGCTTAGGTGACGCTGTTGCCTTTTGGAGAGGCTTCTTCTCTCCAGGTTCAATCGCTAGGGAATAAGCACACTCTCATTCCTGATGGAGATGAGCTATGGGGTTCTCTATGTAGCACAGCTACTTAGCAGCTACCCCTGAACATCGAAAAGAGTTCACCAAGAGGTGCATGTTCAACCGCCTTGACCAAAGATATACCCTTGCAGACTTAGCCAGCTGGTTGAAGTACGAGTCTTGGTGTCAAGACTTTGACGGCCAACTACCATCAAGAGGAGGATAAAACCACAGGGTCGGAACTCCTGAGGGGCCATCTACAGTAGATCGTTCCACTGCAGTGTTTCATGGAGCAGAAACCAAAACTCAATCACGTAAATCACCAAGCGGCATCCTACAAAAGAACCCCCCACCATATTGTGCTTACTGTGACAACAGAGATCATCACTTAAGTCAATGTGCAGCAACTGCGGACTGGGTCAAAGGAGCAGCTAACTGAATGGACTGCAATCAACTAAAGGTGCTGGCGCTACAGTTCGCCTCATCAGGCTGGCAGAATGCACTTCTGGAAGAAGCTTTGCAGCTTATGCCAAGGTCGCTACTTTGTTAGTTCTCCATGATGTCAACACAAGTCCATCTAAGAGGTCTTCAGAGACCACAGCACGCCAACCACAAGATGGAGGTGAGAAATGCACTGGGGTTTTATATCTCGACAGGCCAACAGCAAACAGCTGTGTTCTTCTCAAAGTTGTTCCAGTTCTCATCCGCAACAAGGGTCAGATTCTGGATACATATGCTATCCCAGGATGATGGGTCTGAAAGGACTATGTTTACCCAGTGCCGCCCAGCAAATATGCTTGAAGCAGTGACCCAGACATCTCTCCCCACGCATAATCAGGCAAGATGTACAGAACATGAGAGGCTCCTGTGTATCCTTTACCATTTCACCAAAGGCTAATCCCAAGACTAAATACCAGATCAGGAATGCCTTCACTGCCTCCCACATTGATCTCGCTGATCATACATACCCGATCGAGTCAATACAGAAGAAGTACAAGCACTGAGAGGACTATCTATCTCAGCCTTCTCCTTCAAGAAGTGATCCAACTGCTGTTGTTAATTAGTGGAAGTAATTCATCCACACCTTAGTCACCCTATTGAGGTTGCTAGGTTGGGACCTCCCAGGACCAGCTGCAATCCACACCAGGCTAGGGTTAACACTGCAAGGCTCCCCCTCCAGTGTGGTTTGTCGTCTCAACAGGACACAGCAGTGCCTCTCTGACCCATTCCACCAAATGAGGAGAGCTGATGAAGCATGGAGAAATTGTGGCAAACTGACACCATCCCCCTCAGGATAGACAAAATAGTGACTCGCTCCAAGCAAGACCATTTTGCTGTTGAGATGCTTGAGGCCAGGCACCAGCTGAGGCAGGAGGTCAGTGGAGTATCTCGTTATGCTACCTCTCTGCTCAGAAAGAAAAAGATATGCTATGCCTGCAACAACCCCTGATGCTGTGAAGCCAAGCCTGAGAGCTATTGAGCGAAGACTCCTGAAGGACTCGGAAAAGGCTGAGATCTACTCAGTAGAGATGGAGAAACTCATTCAAGCTGATATAAGTTACAAAGGAAGAGTCAGAGTTAGAGTGACGAAGGAGGCTTTGGTACATACCACATCACTGGCCAGTCACAACGGTAGTTAACTGCTCGCGTTTAACTGTTTTTCGAAGTTACCACAAGGCCAGACTTTGAATGAGTATCTACTGCCTGGCCCCACTTTGGGCGCCTCTCTTCTTGGAGTTCTTCTAGGTTCCGTGATACGTAGCCATTAGTGGTGACACATAAAGGGTATGTTCCACCAAGTCCGCTTTTCTTCCTGAAGACCGCCTTTACTCCGCTTTTCTGTGGGCGTAACCTGGACCTTGATGAACTACTCACTCAGTATAAGCAGAATGGCAAGTATCGCTCCTTCGGCACAACATGCAGTCCGGTACAGGCTACATATGCACTGCAGCCGCCATGTAAAGGATCACTGCAGCCAGAAGACAAGGTGAGGAAACCTCCATTGAAAGAGTGTTTCCTACAAGGATACTGGGTCTTCAAAGGCTACTCTCAACAACAATAGAAGCCAAAGATCTTGTCAACGAGCTCCTGTTTTTGTCCTCGCTGGCTTTGTCCTCAGACAACAATAGCAACGCCCGAAGTCATTAGCCACTTCCAGAAGCTAGAAGACCGCTCGGTAGTGCAGAACTTTTGGCTAACGCAAGACAGGACGGACAGTCCTGAATCGGGTCCCTGTCCAGTTGGCACTTTGTCACTGATATGCTTGGCTATAAACATCGCCAGTCCAGTATGGTGTTCTGCACACCCAACATTTATACAGAGTACTTCTGCTAGTCAGTACCATCCATTGGGGTTCATTTTGCCTTACACCACTAGGCCAAAATCCTAGCTCAGGCGTTTGTGGGATAAATAAAGAGGCTGGGATGACACCCAGCTACCACCTGACTCCTGGGTGTTATGGAAGATATGGGAGGCTGAGCAGAACTCCTCCTCAGATTGTCTTCTCAGTCAGCCCATACCACCTGCAGGTGAGCCGCGCCAGTAGCAAGACGAGAGTTGTATGCCCAGATGCCTCCGAGTTGGCTTATGGAGCAGTGGCATGGCCTCAGATGGTCTGTGAAGACAATCACACTCACCTCGGCCTTTGTGATGCCCGGCCCAGGAAGCCCCAAACGGCTTCATCTAGTTCCCAGGTTGAGCCTCTATGCTGCTCAACAGGAGCACAGCTTGCCAAACTGTTCGAGGATGAGCTCACGCGTCAATCACAGCCATTTTCTTAGACAGATTCAACAACTGTGCTGACTCTGTTGCAGTCTGAGTCTCATGAAGATCTTGTTGGCACACGGTAGCGGAAATCCAAGAGCCAACCCAACATCATCAGTGGCGTGAGTGCAGACTCCTGGCTCAAAAACCCTGCAGATGATATTACCGAGGAAGACCCTGCAAGATCTCTGCAAGCCAACAGATGGAGTTGGGACCCCATTCCTCCACATGTATCCAGACACATGGCCAACAACCCAGCAGCTAATGAGAAAATGCTCCAACCACTGATGAGCCCAGGAAGACTACATCTCAGGGGATGTCAGCTAAGCACCTCCAAAGTCCTAGGATGAGTGAGCTCAGCCAAAGTAACTCCTGGCAGGAGTTGCTCCGCATTACAAAGAGAGAAGCTGCAGGGGCGCTAAAGATATACTTTTAAATGTTGAGGATTATCGCTGTCGGTGCTGTTTTTAATCAAGTGCATTCAAGAGGATAGCTTCCCCAGTGAGCTAAAGCTTCTAAAGTCAGGCAAGGATATCCCACGCAGCAGTCGCTTGCTAACTTTGTCCCCTGAGTTAGGGATAAGACCAAGCAGCTAATCATAGCAGGCCTGCTTACTGTAGAAACTCTGGCTTATGATATCTCCATCCAGTGGTGCTAGACTCCCACATCCAGCCCCACTCATCTGCTATCAGAAACTATGACAATGAGCTTAGGCACCCAGGTTCAGAGCTGTATTTGCTGAAATTGAATGCCAGCTGGATCTCACATGAGGCAGGGAAGTACTTCGGAAACTCCAGAGAACCTGCACAGAGTGCCAAAGATGGAGAGCAAAGCCATCGGTTCCGAAAATGGCTGACTTGCCACTAGCCTGCTCACCTCCTTTTCAAGCTTCCTGCTTTCTACTCTACAGGAGTTGATCATGGACCTTTCAACATCAAGATAGGACGCCGATCTGAGAAAAGATGGGGGATCATATTTAAATGCCTCACCGTAAGAGCTGTGCACCTGGATGTTCTGGAGTTCCCTGGACAGACTCATTTTTAATGGTTAAGGTTTGTTGCACGGAGAGTGAACCCCAGCAGAGCTGCACGGATCAGGAACCACTCTCAAAGGTGGAGAGAGAGTTGAATGAGGCATTTAAGCGCTATGTTCTGAGACCTCCAGCCACTCTCTAGCCCCAAGTAAGATTCAGTTCCATTTCAACTCCTCCTGCTTCTCACTTGGAGGAGTTTGGGAAAGGGAGATCAGATCTGCTAGTATTGAAGGCTTGTATCGTCACAGTTAGAGCACAGCCTGTTCAAGAAGAAGTGTCTTAACAGTGTTGGTAGAAGTGGAGAGTATTCTGAACTCAAAACCTCTGGGCTATGTGTCTGCTGATGTTAATGACCCCGATCCCGTGACCCCTAATTGTCTTCTGATGGGGCGGCCCGACGGAGCACTGCCACAAGTGGTATACGAAAAGAATGAGCTCCTGAGCCGAAGACGGAAGCATAATGCCGCAGTGCTGGCAGACCACTTTGACCCGCTTCATCAAGTTGTACCTTTCCTCGACTTCAAATACGCCAGAAGTGGCAGTCCTCACTGAGACCCAATAACGGGAAGGTTGCTCAGTCACCATGATCGAGATCCCCAGCTACTGGCGGCACTATGGGTTTGGCTGGGCATGTCATCAAGGTGCACCATAGGCCCAGATGGGTGTGCTGCGTCAGGCTGACGCTAAAAGGAAGGAGATTGGGGACGCACACCCACCTGCTGCACGCCTAGTCATTCAATTCGCAGTTCTCGCGGAGGACTTCTGAGCGGAACTTTGCAAGATTCTTTTTTCTTTGATCTTTTTGTTGTCTTTTGTTGAGCAAAACGTACCGCGCACCTTTGGGGGCTGCTGTACAAAAAGACTCAGGATGATTATGTTTAAAATACTGCCCTGTCCTTGTCTCTGTTTAGGAGTTAGACGCATGCTCATTACAAGAGTGATGACGTCATTGTGTTGCTGCACGCACCTGCCTGGGTTCAAGTTTTCCTCCCAGGCGGGGAGAGTGCCGCTATGCGGCAGGCTGAAAATGAAGAAGTTTTTTCTGGAAGTTTAGTGTGCGCGATGACAAAGTGTTTATGTTAATATATGTTACTTGGAGTAATTTTGTTCAAATATTCACCATGTTTAAATAGTGTGCACAGCTAAATAAGCATTAATTAGTCAGTACACATTAAAAGCGCACGGGCGCCTAGACTTCTTTGTTCTCTTTACGTGATTTAGGTTGCATATTAAGTTTATATTTGTGTTTGTGTTTATTAGAGACCACACACCTACATGTGTTCATCCACCTGCGGAAATTCTACTGCTCTGTATGTCAAACCAAAGGATGTAAAGCCCGAAGGTGATTACACTATTGAAGCCAACCTCCTGCCTGCTGTCATTTATTCCATGCACCAACTCACAGAAACAGCCTCATCCAGGCCTTGAAGTAGTGTTCTGGCCGACACTCCTGGTTCGGGAGAGAGTGGTGTCACCTACCTAAATAAAGCTCTTTTGATCCCCAGATCCTCCTTACACTCCTGACTTCAAATGTATCATTTTTCAACACATATTTATTACTAAAAATAAATATTACTATAAATTGAGAGGAAATCAACAAATTTTGTCAACTTCCAAAAATACAAATACCATTAAAATCGGCGTGTAACTCAGCAAAGGGTGTCACACTCTGGAAACAATTCTCACGGATCTACATGAAAAACTTGTAAAATCTTGTTAATTTCAGTTATAAGGAAAAGATATATAATGAATGTGTATCAAGATGCAATGTAACAATGATGGTACAGTGTAGTCTTTGACTTTGAAGGATCATTACCAAAGTGGTTGTTTTGTTTTTATGTAGTTTTATTCTGTTCTGTTTCTTTTTCAGCTGAGGCATCTTGTTTACCTTTTATAGGGGTTTGGTGCTTGGTCGAGTTTTCAAGTATGTCTGTCTATCGTCATCAGGTGTTTTATGCTATTATGTCAATGTTTAATTTCATGGTTTTGTTGTTAAGTGAGCGCTATTGAGTGGGGGTTTGGATTTTTATAAGCTGCTTCTTCCCATTCCCCCTCTTTCAAATCTTATTTCCAAGTCATGTATTGACTTATATTTCTTTCCCAGGTAAATGCTGATTTGATTTGGAAATAAACTTGTTACTTACTTACTTACTTTATTTATTTATACATTTTAACGTACAAAAACAAGTTGCTGCTGTTGCATATGACTGGTTACATTCAAGGTCATATATTGTTATTCTGATAAAGCAGAATAGTATAAGTAGTTTCTTCAAATGACCACTAGGGGTGGTTTCAAAAAGAAAAACATTGTGTTATATATATATATATATATATATATATATATATATATATATGTATATATATATATATATATATATATATATATATATATATACATCTTTGCATACATTGATATCGTTTGTATGCATCAAACATCATTGGGCCTCTAAGGTTATTTGCTATAAATTTCCTCTAAATCTTTACAATTTAACATCTACTCAAGCTGAACCTGTACTAATTTAAAAAATGCAAAGACAAAACAATTTTATGTGAAATTCAGCTGTTTTGATCTGATTGTTTTTTGATTGAGGTTAAAAGCCTATTTTAGCCTATAAAACTGTGTATTTATTTAACTTTAGTCATTTACACTTAATCCAGTTCAATCTAATACGAAGCCTTTCGTTTATTTTTACAGACTAACACTAAAATAGCTGACTGGTTAACTTCTGCAATTGAAAAATAAATACTTTGTTACACTTTTTCACAAAAAATAATGAAGTGTGTATTACAATAATACATTAACTGCTTTTGGAGAGAAATCTTCTATGCAGGTTTCAGTTCCAGTTGAACATCTGGGATGGGAGTATTTCCACTCTAAAAACAGTATTTCATGTTCAGTGTGCGGTAGTTCACATGACGACGTGTAATGTGACGTCTTTGTCCTCATTTCCTCTCAGCCCACATTCAAGCCACGCTGCTTTCCCACTAATGTCATACCTCAAACCTCTGACTCCCACTTTCAGTATGCTCCAACTTTCCTTCTTACTACTTTACGCTGCTGTGTATCGCTTTTCTTCAGCCGCACAACTTGGAGTCATTCCCTCTCCCTGCTGATGCAGCATCATTACACAGCTTATAATCTGTCATGTCTGCCAAAAGTCTCTGAGCATGCTCTAACTGCTTAGTCCTCACTTAATGCCACAACATGCTGATTTAAACCCATGTTAAAGGCCCAAACTCTCTAGAGCTGGAAGATAAAGTATTGACTGTCATGTGGGTGTCTTTTTTCCCTACTCTTTTTTTTTTGTTTCTCCCCTGTGTCGGCAAACAGGAAGCACCACCACACATACATCCTGTCATCATCTACGTGGACCACAGCTTTCACTCACAATATGTCTTAAAGCCTTTGTTGTTACAGCTCCCACCCCATCTACCACCCTGATTCAAGGCTTTGTCAGAAACCCCCAGAAAAGATTTATGATAGTAACTTCCTGTCTACGATGACTCACACAGTGTAGACCTTTAATTTCATTTTTATTTTTTAATGTTTCAATATCACTCTGGTGACATAATGCTTCAACTTGTCGATTTGCATTTTTTACCGTAAGCCGACATAAGGCAACGCATTGAGTGAGTCAAATAAATTGCGCCACTTTAACATGCAGACTTGTAATAATTGATGAGTAGGTTAGAGTCATTTGGTACTTTTAGTAAAAACCAAAATGTAAGACCACTGACTTCAGAGTTACAAGAAGAAATATATGTAAGTAAACATCAGCAAAAGCTTTGATTAAAGCGTTTGCTTTTCTGCCCCTCCCTCCCGATAGAGGGGATTATCCAGGATTAATTTGATGGCTGGGGTCATAAATCTCTGAAAAACACTAATCTATGTGAGGTTTACCCTCTCCCTGCATCCTCTCCTAATCAGCCATGTGACAGCGGCATCACTTCATTCAGGCAGAATATGTCTCTGTTCAGAAGCAAGGCAATGTTTCAAGTGGAGTACAGGTTTTATTTTTTTGTCTTAAGTGAGATGTTTTAGTCCCACTCGCAGGGCAAAAGTCAACTTTAACTTTGACAAAACTTATCAACTCCTGAAGTCTAATTAACTTCTCTGACAGAGTTCACTTCCTTGTAATTCTGAGAACATCTCGTGCAGGGAAACTCATTTTTACCAGAGAGCAATATGTACAACCGGAAGTGAAAAAACTGTGAGAAAACTCTTTAGTCATTAGGGAATATTTTTTACTGTAGGTGATATAGTTGTCATGCAGTGCTGTCTGTATTTTCCTTCATATTCCTCCTCTTCTTCTTAGACTGTTGACTTCTTCTCTCTTCTGCGTTAACATTATTCTACATAAAAAAAACACAAACAATAAATGTGCTAAAATAACTCAACCATGACTTCCTATTGCTCGCCTTTCTGTGTGCATACATTTAAATGTCTTTATTGTTGAAACTGATCAAACAAATTTGCGTTCATCCAGTCCATTAAATTAAAAAAATATAACACATGGTTCACAGTCTTGCATCACTGAGTCTGCTCTGCATTACTTCTTACACCTCCAGTCTTCCTGTAGACATCACACCCCACTTTTTTCCCCTACGCCCACTCAGTCTCACCCTAGAGCAACTATGAGGCCTACGCTCACGATCACACTCAGAGCAGCAACCATGGCGATGACTGGCAGCAGCCGGGCCTCTGTGGGCTGAAAGGGTGAGTCGCTGTCTCCATATGGTAGAGAGGGCAGGGTGACAAAAGATCTGAGAGTCTGGCAAGGCAAAGGAGCAACTGTATAAAAAGAAAGGATCAATGAGATTCAAGGATAAATAACTGTTTCAATAAACACTATGATTTTACAGACTTTAGCTTGAAATAAGTTACTTTGGTGGATTGTACCTGAATTTAATAAAACGTTGACCTTTGTACAAAGTATAACAACACAGTTAAGGAGGTGTCAAAAGAAAAAAAAAGTCAAGAAAGCAGAAATAATATTTCTAGAAACACAATTTTAAAATGTATTCCTTGGTGGAGTTTCCCTCTTATTCAACTATAAATAGTGTTTCTGTATTTTCTTTTTCACAGTAAAGCATTCCCCAATTGATCGCTTTAAAAAGAGAATTTTCCCCAGCCCTAATATTCTGTACGTTAGGGGTGTCAAACTCTATGCCTCGAGGGCCGGCCTCCTGCTGGTATACAGAAAATCTTCCCTTATCTGCAGCTAATTACCTGGATCAGGTGTGTTTAGCCAATAAGGAGCTTCAATAGCAGGTTGGCTGGAAAACATGTTAGGCCTTTAGGATTCTGACACCTATGCTGGACTCTCACCAGCCACTTTATTAGGTACACCATACTAGTACAGGGTTGGACCCCCTTTTGTCTTCAGAACCGCCTTAATCCTTGCTGGCAAAGATTCAACAAGGTACTGGAAGCATTCCTGTGAGGGTTTGGGCCATTTTGATATGATAATATAACCCGATTCCTGTATATTTGTCAACTGCACATCCCATAATGCCAATCGTCTGTTCCACCACATCCCAAAGATGATCTATTGGGTTTAGATCTGGTGACTGTGGAGGCCATTTGGGGCCAGTGAACTCATTGTCATGTTCAAGAAACCGGTCTAAGATGATTCCAGCTTTATGACATGGCGCCTTGTCCTGCTGGAAGAAATTGGATTAGAAATTTGCATTAAAAAAACAGTTGGATGGGTGTACCTAATAAAGAGGCCAGTGAGAGTAGAATCAAGTCTTCTCTTGTCAGTCTTGGTGTAGGCATCCCCTAACAATAGCAACAGAACCACTTCCACTACATTCCTTTATTTTTTAATTCATCTAAGTTTGGCTGTTTGAACAAGTTTAATTTTAGCAACCGGTTCCTCTAAATGAGCAAGGTAAATAGTAAATAGACTATTTGTTTGTTCCAGAGACCATTTAGACATATCTCTGAAGGGTTGTTGTACCTGTAAGGAGAAAGGTAACTTGGTAAAAGATGGTTCTGTTTTCTTCTTGCAGGGAGCAGCGATAAGTTCCCTCTTCATCCAGATGTAGCTGATTTAAGACCACAGAGGATTCATGCGTCACCACCAAGGGCACAAAGTCACTTTCATTCAGCTGGTTATAGAATTCGGGAAGGGACAAAAACAGATGACTGGGTGTGAAAGCTATAAATACATTGGGTGAGTACTGTACAGCCAAAAATGGTAAATGATGCCATGTTTGCCTTTCAAGGTCATAAAAACAATGTAAAAAATGACTTGTTTCTGCTGCAGTAGATCAAATCATGCTTTTTTTTGTTGCTATGAGCAACATCTGGAGACCTTTTTAGTTCCCGGCACTCCTGGGGCCCAGGAGTAGTAGTATTCTGGTCTTCCTGAAATAAGATTATGCCATGGTTGGTAACAGTTCAACACCACCTGGCCTCCCTCTTCAGCTCGCACTGGGTGTTCTGGAAAACAGGCAAGATTAAGAACCAGGAATCTTGCCTTTGCATTTGGATTACTCAAGTAATCCTTTTTTTCATTAGACCTTCATGTGAGCATGCGGCTTCGCTTTGGTTCAGAACACTTTTCTTCACATGTGATATGTTTAGAAAACAGGTCATACTAAAACTCACCACCACAGTTGTGCTGACCGGATGGAGAGGGGCAGATGTACATCTTGAATTTGCAGGTTAGGCAGTCAATTACTCTTCTATTAAGAAATCCTGAAAAGCAAGCACAAATGTAATCATTCACCCATAATCGACAGTGTTTGCACACATGATAGGATCAAACTGAATGAACTTACCACACTTGTTGGGGCAGAGTCCTGGGAAAGAAATGGATAAATGATGTGAAACTAATTCACAACACTGACCTACCAAAGTACTCTTTACTTATCACTGAACAGAGATGCACTTTGACTCATGTTGATTACCATCACGGATGAACGTGTCCAAGTGTTTCTCCAAGATCCTATTGCCTTTCTCCAGGATCTGAATGGTTTTAGAAGTTATCAACCCTTCAGAAAGGAGAAGATTTGTTTATAAGGTACTTCAATTTGTAAAGTTCTTGTAAATGTTACACCACTGTTGTTGTAAAATCAACCTTTTCAAGTTCTCACCACTTTTATTTATGTTCCAGAAGCGGTTAAATTCACTTTGGTACTCAGTTCTGGCTCTATATAGAGTAGTGGGATCTAAGAAAAACACATTTTAGTGGTAAAATATTATGAAACTGTCAAAATATAAAAAAGCTCCCCTTGATCTTACCAATGATACCCTTTCTTTGACGACTTGTTTGCTTGTAGTTCTGATATGCGTGGTCACAAATCATATTCAGCTCTATTTGATATTTTACTGCAGTCGAGAGGATGAGGTCTTCATGAAGGAGCCTGATGATGCGCTCACATTGCAGACAGGTCTCGGCAGCAGGGATAAAGCAGAGCAGGTAGACCAGCATCAGCAGCATCTCTGCTCTGCTTTCCACCGCCGTGATGAGTCACTCTGGGTTCTGATGATTTCTTCTGAAAATTATTTGACAATACAGTCCTGACCTGATAACTTTACAGAGCATTGCTACCTATACTGATACTATAGTCTAAAGTTATAAAACTGTATAGCAAATATGGTTTTGATGTACATAGAAGAAAGATAAAGCACATTGTAAATAAAAACGTGGAAAAAAACAGACATTTTGTGGTTTATCTTTTGGAGTAGAACAACTAGATCAGTAGTTTAACAGGAAACAGAAAATACACTGTAATATCTGTTTGTCAAATATAAATTTATGTCATTAGGACATAGTCCACATGCAAGTTGGCTTATTGCTGTCACCCAGTGGCAGAACATTTCATTTCAAGCTCTACTTGTTCTTACCTCTGTTTGCGGCTGTGCTTGATGAATTTACCACACAGTGCACTTCAGAATATTTTAAAAAATAATAACATTTGTGTGTATTTAAGTGTGGTGGTGGAGTTCTTGTTTTTTGTTTTGTTTATGTTTTGAATTAATACTATATTTTGGATTAGCAGTTGCAATTCTGAAAAATAATTTTAAATTTATATCAAAACAAGGGCATTTTGGAAATCTTGATATTGAAGTCGTCTCCACTGGCAACTATTGTCATAGCAAAAACCTGAAAAAAGCAAATTCATTTAAAAACTGTTCAAAGTTAATTTTTTCTGAAAAAGAAAAGACACAAAATAAGCCAATATGATGTAATTCCTAATGTAAAATGATCTATAACTAACTTTTGCTCATTTGTTTTGTTATTGGCGTGTAATATATTTTCACATTTTTGGTAGCAATACCTTAACTACATTTCCCAGAACCCCCTGCTGGAGTAAAATGGACGAATCCGCTCTGATCGTAAAAGTTTGCGCAGCTGCGCAGTGGAAAGTCGCACTCGCAGCTGTGTGGTGTACTGGCACGCCTTGACCTCAGCAGCTCAAAAGGAAATATAAGGTACTAAAATGTTCTATAAAATATGTTTGAGACTGAAAAACAAATCCGGGAAGATTGGCACCTTTTGTGTGCTCCGTTAGGATCGACATCTATAACGTCTGTGTATTGTGAACGTTATGACGCGGTCATGAAGGGGTTGTTGAACCTAAACCCAGATTTCCACGACGACTCACTCACACAAATCCACAGCACTCTCGGCTGGTGGCACTGCGTTGATGCTGGAAAATGTGGTTACGTGGAAACTTTACGCGTGTTTCTTTTATGTGCCATGTTTGTCATAGCACCCATTATCCGGCTTGTGTTGTTTGTGTCGGAGTTTGTTACAAATATAGACAAAAGGTGTGGTTGTGTGTTTGAACCCTGTGCGTGTGCCAACAACAAACACTGACACACACACAGAGCTCATTTCTAAGGTCTTTGGAAGGTGGAGTGATAATAATAACATATTTCCACACAGCAAAAAAGTCATTCTGCTTCAAACCTTCAGTTTTTTCCTAGATTATCGCATAGGAATGAAAAAGCCCTAAAATAACTACAGTGTTTACTGTGAAAACAAGGTGACCCTCCCTCTTGTGCATGAAGCAAATGGACTATAAAAAAAAAATAAAAAATAAAAATAAAATAATATCTGTTTTCTTTTACAGGTTGGGGCCCTATCCTCCCACAAGAAAACATGTCAAAGATTTGCATTTAAACACTCCCTCCAACGCCACTGGTGCCAGCATATGGATTTATTTTTATTTTTTTTTTGTTTAGGCTCTGTTAGACAGGAAGCGTACTGCTCCTCTTGTGCCAAAACCTCCCCAGACTCCTCTGCTATTCTTCAGTATGTATCAGATTGTCCCCGGAACGCCTGTAGAGCAGCATTTCACAGAAGGATCCCACGGCTCGCCGTTTAAGAAAAAGCGGTCCAGTGAAAGGCGGCCATTGGTCATATCTGGTGTTCTAGGCTTTGTGCTAAGCCTAGCTGCTGTGATCGCCTGGTGCTACTACTACATGTCTCTACGCAAAGCACAGCTGCTGAAGAACGAGTCGCTTGACCTGAGAAAAGATGGCTTTGTCATACACAACCAGGGAGGGACCGTTATCTTCACCATGACCTTCAGGTGGGTTTGCTGAGGTTGTTATTGTTGATAAATCTGCAGATTTTTCTATGATAAGATCAATTACCGTATTTTTCGTACTGTAATTTGCAGACACAAAAATGCATAATAAAGAAGAAATCATGTATAAGTTGCACTTTTGCGAGAAATTTAATAGAGGAATAGATAACAAAAATACACTGATTAAATCAGGGGTGTCAAACAAATGGCCCGGCGTATCCGGCCCGCCAGATGGTTCTATCCGGCCCAGTCATGAAGAGTAAAAATTATAAGAATGTTTAAAAAAAATGATCCCACGGTGCCCTCTAGTGGTTGTAAGTGAGGAAATTACAAACACATTAACCTATTAATTATTATTTTAAATCACATACAGGTTGCTACGACAGTTTTAGGGCCAGTTTACAAAAGAAAAACTTTTTTTAAATTACGATTTTTAAGTTGTAAATCTCACGAATTTACGAGTTTTTTTTCTCGTAGATTTCCAAAGTTTTTATCTTGTAAATTTACGACTTAAAAAAAAGTGATATATTAACTAGGAAAAAATACAGAAGTTTTCCGTTTATCGGAGCCTAGGTTGAAAAGGAAGTATGTGGTGCCTTTTGTGAAGCTTCCTAATAGGTTTAAAAAAAAACAGATTGGCGACTCAAAATCAGATTATTTTCAGTGAAGCCCGCTCTCCGGAGATCGGTGTCAGTAAAGCAGAGTTTCATATGTAAAATAAGGAGCTCAGAGACGCGTTTGGGTGTAGAGGACCACTGCAGCCTTTATTTTTCTCTTCATTTGTTCATTTGTCACCTTACGTCATGAACCTGTCATCCGAACACCAATGTGGAAGTAAACAGTGTTACATACGCCCCCTCCTCCAGATAAAACGTCCCGTTTCAACATAAAACTGTAAAGATAAATGAAAATAGTCTGTTATATTAGCATTTGAACGCTGAAAATGCTGAAAAGTGCTCCTCCTCAGATGGAAGCATCACACAAACGTAGAGATCTTGTCTTTGGTGGATGAAGAAAGGATTCAGGTGGAAAGCTGCAGGGACACCGATGGCTTCATCGGGCTGCAAAGATCCTGCAAACCAACCATCAATAAATAAAACATTAATAAATCTTAAATCAAACAAATGAGCTTCCATTATCAATAAACATTCAGCTCACCTGTTTAATTGAGTTTAGTCGGTCTGCTCTGTTGCTGCACTGTATGCTCACTTCGACTTTAAACTCGTAAATTTACAAGTTTTTTTTCTCGTAAATCTCGTAGGTCGTAGGTTGCACCAATGGTCAAGCCATGCAAAAAACTGTGATTTATATTCTGAAAAATACGGTATACAAATCTATATTGTGAGCTGTTACATTAGAGATTAATGAATAAAATCTTGAGGTTTTTTTTCTTCTAGATATGGTAGTATGTCTTTTGTTTGTTTTTATGTTTTCTCCAAATGCAAATGTTTTATTCATAAAAAGCAATTCTAGGTTAAATAAAAGGCAAAAGCTTGCAGGGATTCTGGCAATGTTTCTTTCTTTTTGTTCCTTTTTTTTCTAATCTTATAAATGCAACTTACTCTTTTGTGTCATTGAAACTTCCTGTGTCAGAAGATTCCTTTGGTAACATGTCAGCTGCTCATTGACTCGTGTACGTTATAAGTTAGATTTCCAGTTTAAAAACTTTACATAAAAGTACAAGAAAATGCATTTGAAGGATGCATTTAGTTTTTTTTTCCTTTCAGCTGCTTTAGTATAGAAATATATTTTTAACTTTTGTTTGGAGATCCTACAATTTATAAAATATCTAAAAGTAGTTTATTACAAATCTCTACTACAGTTATAAAGACCTAATTTTTACTTTTAAGCAAATAACATTAAATGAGGATTAGAACTGTATTGCCTTTTGTAATCCAGATTAAGAATCTCATTTTGCTGCAGTGAAAACAAAGGTCTTTGTGCGAGCCAGCTGCACTGAGGTAACTTTTCCTGAACACAGCTGTTCCTCTTTGCTTGCTGACCCACATAACAAGATGCCTGTCTGTATTTGCTGATGGAAAACCAGATGAGACAGACACGTGCTTGCACCCTAAGGGGAGGCAGATTCAGTCATGACCCACACAGCTCCAACGGACAGAAATAGTCAGCGCTAGAGCAGAAAAAGAGCCAGTGGTTGGAGGCTGAAACGTTCTTTGTCGTAAATGAGTTTCCATTGTTAGAAAAGTCTAAAGCTGGGATGTCAGAATCCAGGCTTTGAGGGTCGGTGTCCAACATGTTTTCCATTCAACCTCCTTATTGGCTAAACACACCTGATCCAGGTATCCAGGTATGAGGCAGGCTTTCTGGAAAACCAGCAGGAGGCCGACCGTTGAGGTCTGGAGTTTGACACCCCTGGCCTAAAGGATTGACACTGGAGCATTTGTGTTGAGCTTGGCCCTAACTTGTCATTCCACACTTTGTTCCAGATCTGACAATCTGGATCTGGACTCCTGCTCTAAGGAGAAAAATATTCTCAGCTGCACTCGCTCATACTCAGGAAACCTGAACTTCTTTGTCGAGACGGTCCAATCAAAAGACACCGTGATGTGTTACCGGGTCCGCTGGGAGGAGCTGCAAAATAATCACTCAATTGAACACGCCATGGCATACAACGGTTCCCACTGGTATGGAGGGGCAGAAATCGCAGAGCAGCACTGGCCCATAAAGATCCAAGGGGAACAGGACCCACAGCCCTTCGTCACCAGTGATGTCTATTCCAACCGAAAAGCTTTTGGGGGAATCCTAGAGCGGTACTGGCTGTCGTCAAATGCAACCGCGATCAAGATTAACGATTCGGTACCGTTTCATTTGGGTTGGTCAGAGAAGAACAGAACGCTCAGGTTTGAGGCGCGCTACCAGAACTCTCCGTTCAGACCGGCAGCAGGACAGAGGGCCTTTCCTGAGCTCAGCTACAGAGTTTGTGTGGGGGCCAATGTTGCCTCCATTCACAAATATATGGTGAGTTTCGTCATGGATTTTTAGCAACACCTATGAGGATGTTAAACAGATGAAACTTCCTGAGCTAATCTAGTATCTCTTAGCGTATTTGTTATTTTTTTACGTTGGCAGTGGAAATACAGATATTAAAGCTGTCATGGAAAATAATTTTTCAGATCCTCCTATTCAACACTTGTCCATTTAACATGCTTTTTAATTAGCTGTGTTTTGAGTTTAAGGTTAGAAAAAGGGCCATAATACTGATTACAGCTGCACGATATGAGGAAAACTCGCGATTTGCAATATTATTTATCAATATTGTGATGACAAACACCAAAACAACCAAAAACATAATTTCCATTTCCATCAACAGTTTTATTTAAAAAGGAGTTTCCATTACTTATATACACTCCAAATGACCCTCATCTACATGGGAGGCAAAGAACTAACATAAAAGGAGTCCATCCGATTGGTCAAATGCATTAAGGGTTTTATTTGATTCATTAAATACTTCAAGCTGCCATAAGATTGTTTTACCACATTTAAGGTCTTCATTAATCGCAGTTTTTGCTGATTATTGCTATATGCGTATTGGACAGCTTGATAACGCGATAATGATAAATTTGCATTTTTTTTTTTTTGTGCAGGCCTAATCCTGATCAAACATCAGGGCATTTTGGGGGATCTGCTGACTGACACCAAGGAGGAGAGATTGTTCAGTTAAAAAACAAAAAAATAATAGAAAATAAATATCATGGGTGATTTGGAGAGGATTCAGATGATGAAAAATGCTAGTTAGCCTAACAGGAAGAGGGAAAATAGTTA
Organism: Oryzias sinensis; assembly: GCA_037389245.1. Taxonomy (NCBI): domain Eukaryota; kingdom Metazoa; phylum Chordata; class Actinopteri; order Beloniformes; family Adrianichthyidae; genus Oryzias; species Oryzias sinensis. The sequence continues at coordinate 6,185,720 of CM074495.1, forward strand.
GATTCAGTAAACATGGCTCCAAACTCAACCCAACAGATTAACTTAAGATTGTTTCATGTAAAAAACGGTCAAAAAGCTGAGTGAATGTAATGCAGGAAGGTGTGACACCTGGAATGACAGGCTAAATATGTTCATCTTTTTTCAGTCATAACGAAAAACTGAGTTAATGATCTGATTGAAGAAGGTTATGGGTTTCAGGGAAACAGGAACCAGCTGTGATGCAGACGTCAGGCTCATCAGAACTGTATAATATAATAAGTGCATGCAACTTACAATTGCCTTATACTTCACAATAGATGCATCACACACATGACAATCACACATTCCACTTTCTGTGACGTATCTTGAGGTGGCCGTAGGATTCTCAAGGGAACTGCAAGACACACTTGCGCTTCCTTTAAGATGCAGCCGCTCCTCTCTATGATTTTCTTTTGCAATGGTTTCAAAATACTTTCAGCAGTAGTGCATGGTTTTTGTTGCTTTTATTTCTAAATTGCTCATGTTAAATGAAGTAAACCGAAGCTAAAAGCTGGTTCATTCCAGTACAGGGGCATGGGACTAAGGCTATTGCAGACATGTTGTGTTTTTCACTGGGTTCTCTTTACGTGTGTCACACAGGTACGGCGGTACTTCCCTAAACCCATTAAAGTCCCTTCTTCTGAAGTTTTTGCAAAGCCAGTGTGGTCCACATGGGCTCTCTACAAGACGGCTGTAAGTCAGGAGAAGCTGCTGCGCTATGCCACTGACATCACCAAGCACGGCTTCAACTGCTCCCATCTGGAGCTGGATGACCGCTACACCTCTGACTATGGAGAGTTTGACTTTGACCCGCAGAAGTTCCCAAATGCCAGTGGCATGTTCGAAAAACTCAGAAAAAAGCAGTTTAAAGTGACGCTGTGGACGCATCCTTTCATCAACTACGACTCCATCAATTTTGGTGTGGCGGTGGAGAAAGGCCTGTTTGTCAGGGAGCCCAGCGGTGAGCTGCCTGCTCTGGTTCGCTGGTGGAACGGAGTCGGAGGCATCTTGGACTTTACCAACCCAGACGCCAGAGAGTGGTTTTCCTCACACCTGAGCACCCTCAAAGCTCGCTACCAAGTGGCTTCCTTTAAGTTTGATGCCGGAGAGACCAGCTACCTCCCGCGACATTTCAGCACCCTGATGCCGCTGTCCGACCCCTCCACCTTCACGCGGCACTATGCAGAGATGGCTCTGCCGTTCAGCGACCGCGCTGAGCTGCGAGTGGGATACCAGAGTCAAAACGTCTCTTGCTTCTACAGAATCATTGACAGAGACTCAGTGTGGGGTTATGAGCTCGGGCTCAAGTCCATCATCCCCACGGTTCTTACCATCAGCATTCTGGGTTACCAGTTTGTCTTACCTGATATGATAGGTGGGAATGCATATCCCAACCGCACTGCAGGTAGGCCAGACTAAAATATACCCTCACTTTTGTCTTTGTGCAGGTACATGTTGGTCTAATGTCTGTTTTTCAACATATTTCCTTTATTTTAGTGGGAAAAGATGCTCTTCCAGACAGAGAGCTTTACATCAGGTGGTTGGAGCTGTCTGCTTTTATGCCCGTCATGCAGTTCTCTATTCCACCGTGGGCCTACGACAAAGAGGTGGGTTCTGTAAAACAGATAGAAGTAGGGACAAGAAAAAAAAATAAAATAAAAATTGAATTGAATTGCCTTTTTTAAAATTGAACATTTTTGAAATTGTCAAATCTGAAGTGGATCCACTTCCGTGCACAGTGGTTTCTTGACCTCCTTAACGACCCACTCTGATAAATCCACTGGTTTCTTTAAGCTGCTTTGAATTTTTAGTGTTGTCCTGACAAACCTTTAGTTATAGAGATTTTAGATTTAGGCATTACTTTAAGTTTGGTTCAGCTTGGATTCTCACTGGAGTGAGGTCCAACACACTGGATCTTACTTTGCCTTTTAGTCTTGACATGGACCGTCTATCAATGCATGATGCTGCGCCTTTGGGTTTTTGGTATACGGTAATTTGATTGCATGAAGAACCATGGGTCTGTCTGTGATTAGACTTTAACTTTAAATATACTGCACACACATTTTTTAGTGCCTAAAACACATTTGCAAGCTACTGAATAGAGCTCAGGTGCTGTAAACAAGGATGTGTAGCAGAAAAATGTAAGTAAATAAATCATTAAATAAATTTAGAAGAATACATCAATTTTGACAGAAATTTTTTGAAGAATATTTCAACTTCAGAAACAATCTTCATTTGTAAATGGATATTGTCCATTTTTGTTATGTCCACCAGAGTGCAGTAAAGACAAACATTTGAAAGGTTTGCTTCTGTGATGGATGTTGTGTTTAGAACAGAAATGGATGAGACTTTGCTGATTCCATCACCTGGTGATTTAAACCATAGTTTATGGGTTTGTGCCAACACAGAATTTGTGCTTTTTCCTCTGTAGGTGGTGGAAATTGCCCAGAAGTTCACAGAACTTCATGAAACTCTGGTGACCCCGAGGGTCTTAGAACTGGCAAATGAAGTCCTTAAAACCGGAGACCCGATCATACGGCCGCTGTGGTGGATCGCTAACGATGACGAGGTGGCCTATAAGATCGACTCCCAGTTTATGATCGGAGATGACCTGATGGTGGCTCCTGTGTTGGAACCGGGAAAACAAGAGAGAGATATCTATCTACCTGCAGGACAATGGCGAAGCTACAAGGGGGAACATTTTGACAAAACTCCTGTGTACCTCACTGATTACCCTGTGGATCTGAATGAAATTGCTTACTTTACATGGGTTCCTTTGATTGACACCTGATTGCTTTTACATCCTTCATATAATTTTCATCCTCGTGTGCCTTTCAGAGCCAAAAGGAAAACCGATCCCTGATTGTATCACCAAGGCTGTCTTTCTCCTTAGGGGGTACCTTAATTCTGTAGTTTTAGGCTGTCAGGTGTTCTGTGAGCCTGAAGTAATTAATCCTTCCAGTCCAGGTGGATTACATGTCTGTGCCATAACATTAATCTTATAATCCGATGGGGTTGGGGACTCTCCAGTAATAAATATGCACAGATTTGGATAAACACAGCTGAACATCAGTATCATTCTGGCGTTTTCTGCACTGAGCTGGCAAATCCATGGAAGTAATGCACGATTCAACTGCACTTTACTTATGCTAGAATTTCAGTTTAATAGAGACAATAATGCACGGATGTTTGGTCATGTGTTTAGCAGCGCTCTGAGCACAAATAGCTGCTAATACTTTTCATTCAATGATTGTCGACCTGCTGTGCCATCTTACTATGTCAGTGCCAAAGTAAACAGTCTGTCTGTCATCTCCTGAAGTTAAAATGCATTGCTCAGGCAGAAAAATAAATATTTTAAATTATTTTTATGCACAAGTAAATATGTATTGAAACACTACTGTATATTTCTGTGAAAATGTCATACATTAGTGTGCCCTCCACAGCTGCATTGTGAATGTTTCTTGCCTCATTTTTTTTGTCTTGAATGAACAAAGAAGTGTGCGCCTCATGAATCTAAACTTCCTCTCCTACGTTATGATTTACAGAGCGCATGAGTTTGAATGTTCCTGCACTGTGACTGCTGACATGAGAATAAAGGAGAATGAAGCACAAGACTGGTTATCTGAAGAGTTTGCTAAAATATTTTTTTTAAAAATACCTCTAGATCTGTGAAAAAACACAACCCTGTCTGATAATAGAAGAACCTAAGAAGTCAATTTTCTGTTTAAGTTCCGGTTGTATGTCTCTATGTGGCCCGGCAAGGTGTACCCCGCCCTCACCAAATAGTAGCTGGGAAGGCTCCAGCGACCCTGTGACTCTGAACGGGACTAGAAAGCTTTAGCATATGAATGGATGAAACATTTTGTAGATGTTCTTTTAAACAGCATAACTAAGTTAAAGCTCAATTATGTTTCCAGGAAATTTATAAAAAGAAGATATAGAGTCTAAGTTGACATCAGTAAAAAGTTGACATCAGTAAAAAAAGTAGCTGCAATATCTTTCACAGTCACAAAATAATAATTAAGCACAAGCATAATAAAGCTCTAAAAAGTTTCAAGCAGGACTTGCTGAATTTCTTTGGGGGAAAAAAGGATGAATACAACTTTGCAAACAAACACATTCACTTATACTGACATATATTTAATGCCAGCATATTTACTGGTCCCAGAAGAATCTAAGATTGAGATCAACTGAAATAAAATTATTCACAAAATAGTTAATTATGCTGTTTATTTCACCATAATGCCATCAGTGTGAAAGTCATGTTGGGAGTCGTGTTCTGAAGCTTTTAACAGCTAATGGGTGAGGTTTCTGGGAATGTAGCTTAAAAGATGAATCCCTGTGTGGAAAAAAAACCTCCAGGTTGATCTCAGACATTTTCCTTCATTTGTTTCAGGATCACAGTCAAACTTTTCATCTTCATTTATTTGCATTTTACAAGCACATAAAATATACTAGAACTGCATGTAGAAATATTCTCCTCTGTTCCAGAAGAATGACAGAAACCTTCAGCTGTATGATAAAGAATTATGTTCTTACCAAGAGGGAAAGTAAACTGTCTTTCTGGGGATGCTGGAACTTATTACTGTAGTACAATCTTCATATCCCACAAAGGGCTTGGAGACATTTGTAGAGAGGGAAGGGTGGATAGAAACAAATGTTAAAAAGGTCAAGCATAATGGCCTTAACTTCTCCGATCACTCTGACTTCCTCCCACAGTCCAAAGACAAATCAAATCTACCCACTGCACTTAAGTAAACACAAAAACACCTTTGTGGAAGCTTGAAATTTTGTTTTGTCACAAAAGAAATTCACCATGTTGAGCTACATATACACATTTACTGACTACACATATTTTTTTCACACAACAGCCACAATACGTGTTATTTGTTAAATTAAGTTATTTTTAAAAAAATAAGTAATTTGTCGGTTCAGCAGCTGAGCAAACAAATTGGGGTTGAAAACCTCTAGTGTTGGACAGGTGTTACTGCCGGCTGGGGTCTCACACTGTAGCCCAACAGCTGAAGATGCCGCCCGTGGTCAGGCCTGGCCCTGGAGTCAGTGGATTCCCGTCAAATAATTAAAAAAAAAAAAAATTATTTTGGGTTTGGGTTGAGTGTTGAGGTTGGTGAACCTAAGCGTGTGCTGGCATGTGGGGACTGATTTGTGATGACAAGTGTATAAGAATGGGTTTGTTTTTAGTGCTTTTCATGTTTCATAGAGTTTTTGTCAGTTGCTTTAATGTACAACGCTCTGAGCTCGTCAATCTGGATTGATAAGCGCTCCTGTAAATAAAATTTGATTTAACTTGATATTTTTAAAAAAGCTTTTTGGTGTTAGAGGCTCAACTTTATATTAATGCAATCACATTTTAATGGACAAGACAGAAAAGGGAGAAAGATGATTTCTAACCAGAAATTTCAATTTGTGCTACTACTCAAGATTTGGCTTTTTAATTTAATCTTTGGAAGTATAATACCATTCCATTTTGGAGGTTTTTTCTATATTTAAGTAAGCATCATGTTTACTGTAGACATCTATGACTGATTAGAAGGTTGACCAAACTGATAATAAGTGAACACTTCTTTATCAGCTTTTGATCCTTCACAGTTTGAATAAAATATACTCTGAAAAGCAATTGTAATCTTTTATTTATGTTGTCCATTATGAAAAAAAGCGACTAGAATATGTTAAGAACACCAAAACTTAATTTTCATTTGAATGGGTCACTTAAAAAATGTCTCCATTTCTCTTTTAATTTTTTGAAATATCAATGAAAAACATTTTAAATCTCAAATTTTCGGCTCTCAGAGGAAAAGTATGAACATAGCTGCAGTCAGCATGATCAAAAGGGAACTGGACCCAGGTGGTGCGCTGCTGTTGCACAGATCCCCTTCACAGCAATTCACGGCTCCAACACACAATGCACTGGTTTGGCAGCCCTTGGTGACGATGTCATAGCCTGCAAGCAAGGACATTTGTTTGGTGAAATAACTTAGAAATATGTCTGTTTCTACTTTCTTCTGTCTGTGAGCTTTGATTTCTCAGCAGCTACAAGCACCCTGTGATAAGTGAAATTACAACTTACCCTCCACTCTGAGTGAGAAACAACGGTTGAAGATGGCAGTACAGGCTTTGGTGTCAATGCAGGATTTGGGGTCGGCCGCTGTGCATGAGTAGCATCTCAATCCACATGCTTTACAAAGACAGAGCAAGTGTTCAAAAGAAGCCACAAGCTCACCAAGGTTTAGAATTACAACTCAGCAATTAAACTTTCATGGATGTGTAAGAAGTAAAGAATTATTCTGAAGTAAAAAGGCAAAAAAAAAGAAAAAAAAAGAAATTGTGTTGAAATTTACGCCGTTTTGTTTAAACTGCTATATAATACACAAGTATCTTGTATCTTTAAATACAAATGTAGAAAAGAGTTCTGCTCCTGTGTAAAAGAAGGAAAAATAAATTAGCATTATTTTCCCTTTAGCCAAAAAAGAAGACAGCAGCAGATAAATCAAACTTACACCCCTAATTCTTTAAAACTCTTGATTATATAAAAGCTTGAAAGCGTGTAAACATTTGATAGATTTTACCTACTGAAAAGTACAAAAACTTACCCACTGACAAAGTTAAGAACAGAATCAGAAGTTTAAAAAGTATCATGTTGTACTTTAAAGGTTACGTATTCCAACGAGAACAACAGTTTTTTACAAATCCCTTCTCCTTTTGGGCAGCTTTCAGTCTGCTTTAGGTTCCTGAAAACACAGCAAAGACTTCCGCACTATGTGATCTAAATAAAAGAGGCCCTAATGTGAACTCTCTGCAAAAGCCCAGCTGACTCATCGTCTTTGTAATGCTTGATGATCAGAAATTCGGTTTTAGTAAAATACAAAAATATAAATGCATTTCTTGAAACATTGTTTAACCAGCAGTGGGTACTACAACCAAAAACCCAGACAAATTAAAAAAAAAAAACATGTTCAAGGCTCATTTTACAGCAATTTTAAAGATACCAAAAACTGATGTTTACTTTAATCTACATTTAAATTAAATTTTAAATTAAATTTACACAAGGGTCTTTGCAAATAAAAGCTGACATTTTCATTTGAAAATTAATAATTTCTGGGGGTAGAGGTAAAATCATTATTAAGATAATCAAATAGGTGTATGTTTTAGAGTAATTTATATATTTTCTTATTAAACAATAATCTAGTGGGTGTTATATCTAAAGAAATGTTTTATGATAATCTTCTTTCTCTTTTGGCTTTTTCCCATCAGAAACAACCTCTCGTTTGAGGATGAGTCGCATGGTTAACTTGTCAATGTTTTACACCGGATGCCCTTCCTGATGCAACCCTCTCAATTTACCTGGGCTTGGGACCGGCACAGAAGCAGAGAAGGGAATAGGGAGCAGCCCGGAGTAAAAACCCTGGTTTCACGGATGGAAGGCGCTGCAAACCAGCCCGAGCTAAACTGGCTCCCAAATGTTTTATGATAATCAAAAATGTAAAATGCTTCTAAAATCTTAATAATTTAGATAATGATGATGATTATTTTTAAACATTTAAAGTACCTGTCCAATCCCTTTTTGATCTGTTGTAAAAGCGTTCCCTGTGCTCTTTCAATTATGATTTGTCAGCTTGTGTTGATTAAGGCAAATTTTCTGCAGTGCAGCAGTTCATCAGATATTTGCCTTTGCTGTGGACTGGACTTTTCCCACCATCCCTTTATTTACGCTCTCAGATGGTAAGCAATACCGGAGCTATCCAGCCATCCAGTTTTAAGCCAGAAGCCATCCTATACAGGTAAATTCAAGATGTCATTGGATCTATTTGTCTGCAAGTGGATGCACCGGTACGGAGCGGAGCTATGAGACTTTGGACCGCTCAGTTCACTTGTAATGTCACAAAGAGAGAACACAAGCAGACAAATCACAAGCAGACAAAGCAGAACTTTGTCTGCTTGTGATTCGTCTCGATTGGAATAAATAAATACTCAGAAATGCAGTTTTAATCCTAAATTCTTTTATATATAACCTCCACATTGACTGTTTAAGAAAACTGGACGGAGTCTGACCTTGCCCATAGAAAATGACTTGCTTCTGGTTCCAACCTTGGTAAAGTCCTTCCCACCGTGGGCTGGCCCAGTTCTTCCTCTTTATGACTTTGATGAACACCCTGTCATCTGCTAATGTTGTCTGCTAATGTTTGTTCTTCATCAGCTTTTTGTAAGTCTGTGGCTATACGTCTGGCTATAGGTAACCTATGTGGCCTTCCGTGGACTATTTCAAAGGGTGGTTGTATAATTTTACCAGATCTAGGTACTCTGGCCTTCCTGTTGTGTTCATGCATCAAATGAGTCGGCTTTTAACTGTTCCATTTGTGTTCCACTATCCTGCACACTTTGGGGGTGCTATGACCAGTGATTTTTTTAATGTCATTTTTATGCTGCGGCCTAAACTGTTATTCTTCTTGTCGACACATGGCATAGCCATGACTCACAACGTGCTGGAGAGGCAGCGGCGGAACGAGTTAAGGATGAGCTTCCTGACTCTGAGGGATGAAGTCCCAGCCGTGGCCAACAATGACAAGGCGGCAAAGGTGGTGATCCTGAGAAAGGCGACAGAGTTCATTAAGGAAATCAGAGGAGATGAGAGGAAGCTGCTAACAACAAAGGAGGAGCTGAGGAAGAGGAGACGAGAGCTGAAGCGACGACTCGAGCAGCTCAGGACTTTACATTTACCCACTAACGTAGCTATTTTTGCGTTTTTTTTTTTTTTTTCATTGTATTGGTTGTTTTTGTGTCAGAAACAGAAATGCCCCCTATCATCTGGTCTGTGATCAGCCTGAATTTATTTAAGTTTGTATCTTTTAAATATTTTAAGTTAAACGGCTATCTTTTTCTAAACAACTGATAAGAGTAGATATATTTAAAAGCCAAGTTTGTTCAAGTGTCAGCTGGTTTTTTATCAGCAGAGAACTGTCTGTGTCTAGTCAGGTTGTTTCTCATTTGAAATAGTTTATTTTTATAATTACTTTATTGAACTGATTAATTTGAATGAATGAGGAGTGAATTAATCGCCACTGCTCCAAATAAGGATTTCGGGAGTATAGGTTTATCAATTTGTTCTTTAATTGTTTCTGCTCCTTTTCATACCCACATTTCCTTTTCTAACAGTGGAGCTGAGTTTGGTTGTCACGCAAGATGCTGATATCTATGAGTTGTGTGTTTTCTGTTTCTGCCCAGTAGGCTCCCGTGTTGTGGTGTCCTGCAGATGCTTGTTTTGCAATTTTATCAGCAAGTCTGTTCCCTATGGATATTGTGTTTGTGTTTTCAGTGTGTACAGCACACTTACAAACTGCTAGCTTTGATCGGGCTTTTATGGCTTGTAAAAGGTCAAGTAATAGTTGTGCACGGGTGACTGTTTAGCCTGTGGAAGTTTTCGTTCTTCTGTGTTCCAATTGTATGAAAAAAATAGAAAAGTGTGCAGAAAGTGTATTGGCTGTCAGTGTAGACTCTAAGGTATTTTCCTTAGGTTAACGCTTTACTTTCAGATGCTGGAGCTGACATGTTGGGAGGGAGCTGGGTTGCTTCAATGATTGTTTTAGGTAATTGCGCAACAGCATAACCACTTTGTTGTAGTTTTTTCCTGTTTCTGTTTTGATCAAAAACCTAAGTCGTGCCTGACGTTAAAGAGGTGTCAGTTAAGTCTGGGCGTAGAAACTGTACCTTGCAAGTTGCTTCCAGGCAATTGTGAGATGTTCCACCTTCTGGGAGTGGGAGCAATGTTACTGGGTTGAGGATGTTGCAACGAGCAATTGTGCTGTGTGCTTCATCTAATAAGGTAGCTGTTTAAGAGAAATATCTGGTAGCAAGTTCATTTTGCTTTGTAGAAGTAAAACATGAACTGCATGAGGGACAAAGTTGTAATGGATGAAAATGAAAAAGAGGGAAGAAGAGAGAGAGATGTTGGGGTGGGTGGGAATATGATTATGGGGTAAAATCATGAAGCATCAAGTTGCTGGATGTTTATAATCCTTACTGTCAGGTGTAGATATATAATATGTAAAAACATATTGTCTCACTCCAATCATTTTTTCACAATGGTCTTTTGATTATGATTTTGACATTTTTAGGCAGAGTGGCAGGAGTTTATCTGAAATTCTCCTCTGTTGATGTGGAAGTCAGCCTCCTATAATATCCCATCATCCCTTTGTTCACACTCTCTCCTGCTAGCTTACAGCCCCTTACAAACCTAAGATAACATTAACGGTGCCATAAAAAGGGCGAGCAGTATTGGAGCTTTGCAGTTGTAGGCTACAGTTTTGAGCCAGATGCCAGCTCACACAAGAAAAATTAAGACAAAATTGGATGCATTTGTCTGCAAGTGCAAACATCAGAATGGAGCAGAGCAGGCCCGCCCATTGTATTTTCTATGTAATACTCTATGCTCTTTTCAAACTGCATATTTGGGCGGCAGCGGCTCAGGCGGTTTAGCAGGTCGTCCAATGATCGAAAGATCGGCAGTTTGATCCCCGCTCCCCCCAGCCAACTGAGTCCTTAAGCAAGACATTTCACCCTCCTTGCCTCCATTATGGATCCTGGTGATGGTCAGAGGGGCTCTAGCAGTGAACTTGCAGCCACACCTCTGTCAGTCTGCCCCAGGGCAACTGTGGCTACAACTCCTTATTCACCAAGTATGAATGAGGAGTGAATAAATACTGGACACACTGTAAGCGCTTTGAGCATCCATTATTATTATGTTTTTCCCCTGCTTCATCCCAATTAAAAAAAAAATACTCAGAAATATAGTTTTATTTTACATTCTCTTATATATGTCCTACATCATGAGAAAATGTTACAAGAACATGTTACAAACACCAAAATTAGATTTAAAAAAAAATGGATTAGGTCTTTAACAGGTTTCAGTGAACAAAAACAATCAAAACAGAACAGGAAAAAAATGGACATTACATTTTAATGTATTGTGTTTTCTAAACATGTTTTCTATTCAACTTAATGTGGAAAATAAGTTATGAAAATTTGAACTATTAAATTCTTCCTGCTTATTGACATGTTGCATTTTATAAAAAATAAAATTAAAAACTAGCAACGTTGCTACCCGATCTGTATCGACTACCCGATCAGTCTGCACACGCGCAATTATTATGTCATAACAAACCACCATTAATACACGTGACCATCACTGAATTTCAACAGAGAGTTAATGTTGAGGAGCCTTTTCTACTCTCTTCCATAAATACTCTTGTGAGGAAAATATATCTGTCCTGTTATCCCAGGAAAAACATTAAATCTATAAGAACATTACTTCAAATTAACATTGTTTAACTACCTCAGAGTGTGTCTTACCGGAATATGTTTGTGAAAGATGTTGTGTGGAAGGAGGTTTGGCAACCTCCTATCTTGATTATCAATAAAGTAAAATAAATTTATTTTGAGAATATCCACAGAATTTACCCAACTGAAATTTTCATTCAAAATAGATTTAGATTAAACATTGATACACTTTGTAGTTTTTGTTGCAATTCACCTGAAACAGTCATCCATTTTTTCTGATATTGTCCTCAGGTTAAAGTGTTTTGGCATAAGATTTGTGATTTAATTCATGACAAAACTGATGCATGTTTTGTTTTATCCGTAAAGATGTCTTTTTGGGTCTTATATCAAAGAAAATACAAAAGGACTCTGGTTTGCTTTTAAATCTCTGGCTCATTTTGGCCAAATTTCATATCCACAAATGTAAATTCTCTGATCGAGGGCCTTGTTTCATTGTATTCTTTTCTGAGTTCTGTTTGTATGATAATAGTACTTGTAATTCTGGAGAGCAAAACGCAATCAAAACTCTGTCTGTATGTGAAAGATTCCATATTTTGTCATAAAGTATAACCCCCTGGCATATTTTTATTTCTATTCTTGTTTATATATGTGTGTTTGCTATTTGCAATTGTTCTCTTATTGCATGCCTGCATGTGAATCTCTGTTAAATGGCAGAAGGTGCAATAAAGTTTATTTTAAAGAAAAAGTGACCGTCGCGCTTCTGTGATGTCATCATATGCGCCGGTTTGTTTTTAAAAGAAAGCCGCGCGGAGAGATTAAGCTAATCAATTTTATTCCTTTATCAATTCACCGATGCCTTGTAAGGTATTCACGATGTGATTACTGTTCTTTAGAACGAAGCCATGCCGAAAGTGAAGAAGTCCAGCTCTGTTCAGACCTCCATTAGCAGATACTTTGGAGGGGAAAGCAACAGCCTTCAATTTTCTGGAGGAAAGGTGGTGAGCCGTCGTCCTTCACTGGTTATATTTACTCTTTACAAGCTGGTGACTTTCTCTGTGAAATGATTTTATTTTATAGCAGAAACTTTCCTCTGCTGATGAACTGCCGGCAAAACGAGCAAAGCTTTCTGAGCAGGAACTGGACAGTGAACCTCCTTCATCTTCTCAGAAAGGTTGGTAAGCTGAGCTCTTCAAAAACCCAGAATCCTTTGCAGCTTCAGCTGCTAAATCTAGCTTCTGACTGGGTGATTCCTCTCCCCTCTTTTTTCCTTTAGAACCAAATGTCACTCCAAATAGACGTGGAGGCAGCTTGTGTTCATCCACTTTAGAAAAGCTCAAGGGTTTCACCTCTGCGGCCAAACCCAGTGACAACACTGACACACAAGAAGACATAGGGGTAAATACTCCCGGCAGCAGCAAGGACATCTGTCAAAGACGAGGAGGTTTACCTCCACCAGAAGCCCCTGATCAACACAAGTTCATAGGACTGCAAAAGCTAGAGGGGTGTGAGGATGAAGAAAGAAAGGAAGCTGAACAGGTACCATGTAAATAAACCCTCTCCATCCTGTGTCGTCACTAGTGTAGCAACGTATTTCAAGACGACAACTTAAAGCCTTCAATTAAAAAGCTATCCTTGATTTTCTGCATTACTGCATTCTGACCTAAATATTAAATATTCAGTTTTTGCTTTAGTTGACATTTTTGATGTTATTCTCCTTACAGAGCAATTTTTTTCCTGGAAAAACGAATTTCTCCAGCTAAACAATAAAATTATGTTTGGTTGAGTTTATTTGACAGAGACCATGTACAGGAGCATTAGTCAGAGAAAAGATGCTTTGTACCACACTGTAGGTCTGAAAGCCAAAATCCGTCTGCAGACACCAAGATAATGCAAATACAAGCATTAACAATTTGCATAAAGCAATGTAATAACATGAAAGGTAGAATTCTTTCATCATAAAAGAACAATTCTTCTACACAACTCCTCATAATGCACTATTTAAGATAATTTACATTTTAATAAATATGGTTCTACTTTTTAAAAATACTAGATATTTAATAATGCTGACATGTCTGTTCTGTTAAAAATAATTGTTTCATTTCCATGCCAATTTTTTAAAATGTTTTTGCAATTTTTTAAGTGCATTGGTAGTTTTTTTCCGCCACTCAGTGACAGATTTGAAAGAAAATGCTGATTGGCCTATGGAAGTCCTTTTGAGTGGTGGAGGAGCCATATTATTTATGATCTTAAACATCAGCCAAAAATTTGGAGTTTGGAGAATGTTTTCAAAGCTTAACATTTGATGTTTGGATAGGATCTTGCAATGATGATGTTGCTGTGATTTTTCTATCAAGAATATTTTTTTCTTTTTTGGTTCCAGGCAACAATCTATAGATTGCTGTCCTCTTGTTATTGCCCAGTGTACGGGATCGTAAAAGGAGGTTACATAAAAGAAAGAAAAAACAAATTTTAATGCTCCATCGACTCAAAAACTCTCACAAATGAAAGTAATCTAGAATTTATTTACACAAAAAAAGATTTTACTCAAAAATGACAAAATCACCAGGATACATAAACAGGAAATGTTGGCTTTGTTGCTGCCATCTGGGAAGATGCTCAGCATTTGGATGCTGCCCCAGAGATCCTTGGCCAATCAGGTGCTCTGGACAACTTTTGGAGAATCCAAAGGTACAAAAAAACAAAAGCAGAATCACGGCCTCAGCTGTAATACTGTTGGTTGTCATGGTGGCAATGATATGCAACCGCCTTTGAAAGTCTCTGTATTCTGACTGAGGATCACTGCCAAACCGCAAAACAGGCTCAAACTGAGTTCACAATTAATATCAGTCATTACTATAATTATGACTTTTTACAATAAACTAACAAAGGTATTTCCTTGCTAAAAAACGTGTTGGGAATACTATTGAGAAAAAAAAAAGATTTATGATTGTGGTGAATTTATATTTCATTTCAAAGATTGATTTGATCCAATAAATCATTTTTAGTAAAGAGAGCCTTACTCTGAAAATCCATCTGCTTATAAATGTTATCAATTTCTTTATTTTGTCCATCTGCTTTGGATTCATGTAACCCACTTTGAAGACCCGTACTGTTTTTTTTCAAGTAACTCAAGTGAAGCTGTGAGATAATTCTGAAGAAGTGCTTTTTCATTTAAAAAAAACATCTGTCTCAATGTCTTGCCCTGAGATGATGTCATTCTCCCAACTGTCACTCTTCTGCTTTCACATAGTTGCTCAACTTCTACTTAATTTTCCATAGAAAGTGAAAGTATTTTTATATGTAACTGTTCAACAGTAACTGCAAGTGGATTTCTTTTAAACTGACACCATTGATTTATAGTCATTGAAACATTTTCTCTTTAGTTGACATTTTTGATTTTAAATACAGTATTTTCTTTTCTGCTTTAAATGAGGTTATATTGACCTTCAGGTCTGATAAGAAGATGTTGAATTAGGAACTGAAAGCTTTCTAAAGGGATGTGTGACTCATCTGAAGGATAAAACGCTGATAATCGTGGAAATGTTTTTTTTTTTCCAGAGATCTTGTCTTTCTCAGTTTGCAAAGTCAGCAGGAGGAAAAGGAGACAAGGGTGCAGAGTTGGGTCCCCTGTCAGGCCCCTGTGCCCCCTCAAAAGGCTCAAAGAGTACCAGTACTTACACTCCACTGGAGCAGCAGGTCATCCAGCTCAAACAGCAGCAGAAAGACGCCTTGTTGGCTGTGGAGTGTGGTTACAAGTATAGGTTTTTTGGAGATGATGCTGAGGTGAGAACTGAGGTCTCCAGGCGAATAAATTGAGGAAAAAAATCATTTTATTTAAAACCTCTATATTTAATATTTTTCAACCTGGAAAGGTTGATGTTTTATTTTCTATTAGGGATTTTATTTTTGACTTGTAAATATTATCTGATTAAATATATCAGTTTTTATCAGCAATGACTGCTTTATTATGGTGAAAAATGTCTAAAGGCTTACTTGTATGAAGCCAGAATTGGGACTTTAGTTTTGTACCTCTAGCTCACACATTTTCGAAACACAAGTTTTAAATTCCAGGCTACAGGTACAAAAAAAACCTACAAAACATCTTTTACTGTATTTGGCATGCCTGGAAGAACCAATGATTGGCAGATTTTGACCAACCAATCATATTTGTTGAATCTCCATCCAATCATGATGAGAGGGGGGTAGGGCTCCGTCAAATATGCTAAGCCAAGAAGCCTGGAGCTTGACGCTTGTATTTTTAAAATGTGTGCAAGTTACAAGACATAACTTTCAGGTGCAAAACGTAAGCTAGAGGTACAACATCAGTCCTGCTCAGATCTCTACACTGGCTTCCTGTACCTCACAGAATAGACTTTAAAGCAGCTCTGCCTGTATACAAGTCTGTCCATGGCCTCGCACCAAAGTACATCTCTGACATGTTAGTGCCATATGAACCATCTGGGAGTCGCTCGGACCCGCCTCCTGCGGGTGCCCAGAGTCAGGACTAAACAAGGGGAATCAGCGTTTCAGTCTCCCTGAGCTTGTGAGACAAGCCTTTACTGTATTAATGTTCAAATCTAGACTCAAAACATTTCTGTTTAGCCGTGTAAATAACTGAAGGGTCCTTATCTGCACCCCTTTTCATTTTCTTTTGTCTTTCCTTTCTTTTGAAATAAATGTTATAATGATTATGTTTTTAATCTTTGCACTGCTATGCATTGTGATTTTAATGCATTTTCCTGTTTTGTGAAGCCCTTTGAATTACTTTAAGAATTGTGCTTTACAAATAAACTTTCTTTGTCTTACAAAACACTGGTTTCGAGTCATAAGCTTGAAACTAGCAAAGTACAAAACTTAAGTCCTGATTCTAGCTCCATATCCTTGCATCCTATTTTAAATCTTATATAAACAACTGTAGAGAAGGATGGGCATATATAACAATAACTTTGTTCCAGTTTTAGAAAAGGAAAGGATGTTTTTTTTTTAATTAGACACAGCACAGATGGCTTCTTTGTGTGTGTATGTGTGAGAACAGATTGCAGCAAAGGAGCTGAATATTACCTGTCACCTGGATCATAACTTCATGACCTGCAGCATCCCATCACACCGACTCTTTGTTCACGTCAGACGGCTGGTGTCTCATGGACACAAGGTACCGAATATATATATATATTTTTTATTATTTTATAGAATTCCAGCTGTTCCTAAAGTACCGTCTTTACCTTTTTAGGTCGGAGTGGTTAAGCAGACAGAGACGGCTGCAATTAAGGCCTCAGGGGCAAATAGAAATACCCTGTTTACCCGTCAACTCAGTGCTTTGTACACAAAGTCCACTCTGGTCGGAGAGGGTATCTTTCAGAGAGCACTACCTGAGTGTTTCTGTCCTTTATTTCAGTTCAAATCACATGAAGTGATTTCCTTAGCAGTTTTTTTTTTTTAGATGTGAACCAGATCTGCAGTCTGGAGGATGTGGATGAGCGAAGCCATGGTGATGTCATGGTGGACCCACCTGACAGCTTTCTGCTATGCATCAGTGAAAACTGGGACAAGCTGAGGAAGCAGCTGACTGTGGGCTTGGTGGTGAGTTCAAGCATGAACCTTTCCTACTTTTATGGATGGATTTATTCAGTTCCTTCAGTTGGATTTGTCATTATATAGACTATATAAATACCTTGTTTTTGCAGGGTGTACACTGGCTAATAATATGTATTTCCATGAGGTTTGGCTATAAGAAAAAAAATATACACGTTAAATAGTTTCATTTTATCGATACGTATCTTTTTTCCAAAAAACACATCATTGCAAAAACTGAATCTTAAGAAATTGTAGCAAAGTTTTTCAGAAGGAAAATAATCTTAGTTTAAGAAAACATGTCTTAGTGACTGGATTTCTACCTTAAAATGGGAATTGCTGTGTTAGACCATTTATTTTTACCCAATTGGCAATTTATTATTATTATTTTTTACTTCTTGAACTTCTTCATGCCTAATAGTTGTGCAAATCGTCTACACACGTGATCACAGGGCCCCAGTTTAGCAGAATTAATAACTCTTGTAAAAAACCCCAAAATGTAAATTCCACCCCGCATGTGGACGCCAAGAGGTTAAAGAAACATCTTCAAGTTTTACTTATTTCTAGGTTGCCTGATTTTGCAGTGATGGAAGTTCTTGGAATAACAGAAATAATAGTCGTTAATATTAATTTTCTGTCTTTGTTAAAACTTTTATTTTGAGTTTTATGTTATTTTCTGCCTGATTAAATGTAATTGTCGAATTGCCAACAATGCATCTGTCCATGCCAACTTTGTCAGGTTGTTGACTGCATAAAAAACAGTTTGGATCAAAGATTTGGTATTTCTTTTACCTAACATGTTTTTGTTTTGGAAATTTCAAACTGTAGACTGGACCAGTTTTGGTCTACCTTCAGTAGATGTTATGTAGCACACATGTGGTAAATAAAGACATACTAATATAGCAAAATACAGCTGGAAAGGAGAATCTCTTAATTATTATTGAATGTTTTTGAAAGCAACACTGAAACAGACGTTTGCAGGCGGTGCAGCCCAGCACGGGAGACGTCTTTCTGGATTGTTTTCCTGATGGCTCGTCTCGCTCTGAATTGGAGAGTCGCATCCTAAAGATCAACCCTGTGGAGATTCTGGTGCCCTCTGACCTCTCAGAAGAGACTTGCCGGCTGCTGCTCAGTGTCACTAATGCCAGGTAATCTGCTGCCTAAACACCAGGGGGCAGTACACACCTACAAACTGTACAGCAGGGGTTTGTTTCTCACAAAGTCACCCTGTCTGGATCTCAAATTGGATGAGCTTGTTCCCATTCAGAAGCCTTTGACTAACTGATCATTAAACCTGCAGGGCTTTAAACGTCCAAAAACAGCTTATTTTAGGCTGCAAACACTGGTGATTTGATTCATAATTATGAGAAAGTGCTTCGTTTTTCCAGTGTCAGCTGAAAAACATAAAAGGATGATATTTTAAAAAGTACGGTAAAAATAATTTGTAAAAACTTTCTGACTACGTTTTATAGCTACACATTTTATTGTGTTTTTTATTGTGTTGTGCTCATGCTGTCTTTAGTTCGTCACTGGTACATGTATAAGTCTGGAACAAAGTCACAACGTCTGGTTTAGCCAATAAAATTAATAGTGTGCATAAAATGAAGAGCTGCATTTGCATTCAGTGTAGCAGCGTCAACTCATCCCCACGATCACTTTAAAAGTACTTGTTATCTTAAAGTCCTACTCTGATCATCTACTGATCTATTGTGAATATGTTGCCAGAGGTCTTTTAATTAAGATTATGCAATTTGTAGCTAAAAAAATAACTGTGTCATTTTATAGTTTGTGCAGAGCAGCAGTAGTTTTTTTTTAGAAATTGGCCTCCCCATTGCTGAGAAACTCTCTGTTTAGGCACTACCTTACAGCCCCTCACACCCCAGCCAACAAAAATGGCGAGCAAAATTGAAACTTTCTTGCTTTACAGTTTTTAGCCAGATTGCAGCTCAGACGAGGAAAACAAAGATATACATGGATCTAGTCGTCTGCAAGTGAATGCATCAGAATGGAGTGGAGCAGGGAGCTTGTGGCCCGCCAAGCATACATCACAAATAACAGTTTTTTAAATTGCTTTTTCTTTTGTCTGCACTTGATTCACAGCGACTTGAATAAATAAGTAGACAGAAATGCAGTTTTAAACTTAATTTCCTTTAAAAACTTCTCCATCTATAGAAAAAGGCCACAAACAGCAAACCCAAAAGTTT
This sequence comes from Oryzias sinensis, assembly GCA_037389245.1. Taxonomy (NCBI): domain Eukaryota; kingdom Metazoa; phylum Chordata; class Actinopteri; order Beloniformes; family Adrianichthyidae; genus Oryzias; species Oryzias sinensis. The sequence continues at coordinate 6,204,805 of CM074495.1, forward strand.
CAATGGAGTGAGTCTTTAAACCTCAAGCAGATTTCTATGTAGCTAGTTTGGAGTCTTCCCTATGAGGTGCTAAAAACAGGAGAATATTGTCTTTCTTTGTTCTTGGGCTGACTTACAGCTGAAGTGGCCATGTTGACATTAAATTGATGCGTTTCACAAAGCTGAAGCCTCCCGCTTCAATCTGCAGCTTTCTGTTCACACCAGTCGAGACCACGGTCTCCGGAGACTGCCTGTGATTGCATTATGCTCTGAAAATGAAACGCAAGACTGCAAGGGGTGGTGGTGGAGGAAATTGGATTAGGTTTGATGTCTGTATATGTAGAAGTGCCTACTACCTTCTCCTTGCCTTTGCCTTTAACTCCTTTGTGGCGTACATTTCTCCTCAATTGTTCGTTTTATGTTTTTTTGTTCCCATTTTCATCCCATCGTCATTCTTCTTCTTTTTTCTTCTCCATTGGACTTCTGAAAATGTGGCTCATTTTGATTTTCTTGACCTCACATGTACGGGGACACTCATGCTGAGGGATCACAGCTCAGATAGGCTTGGAAAGGCCGCTCTGATTGTTGCTCACATCCGTTACCTTTTATAACTCTCTTCAGTTTTCCACTTGTTAATGTGAGCATGCGTTTTCTCAGATATTGTTAGTTTGCATTGAACAAAAGCATCATTTTTCTTTTCCTTTTTTTTCATTACATGTTAACAAGCTGCTGGTTGTAGTACATGAATCCACAATAAATCTGAATGAAAGAAGTCTCATTGATCTTTGTGAGCACTACAGTATTGTGCGAGAAAAGCTGTGAAGAGCACAGAGTTGAGATCCGCCCCAGAGGGCACTTAACGCTGGATTTTTGTGGCTGTTGACGTCTGCATGTTGCCGTCTTGGTCTCTCTGGGAACCAGGAGGGGGGGCAATGGCAACAGGGTTTGTGTCCATGGAGCAGCTGGTAATGAGTCCCTGTGAGGCTGGTAGTGTTCTGGTGCTGTAATCGTGGCTTTTGTTCTTCCAATTCTAAGTGTCAAGAGTCAGACAAGTGAGGAGGATGAAGGTGATGGAGGTCACTTTGTCGATTCTTCTTTTTATTCTCCAAACTGTTTTTCAAAATATTCCTGAAATTAATTAAAGGTGATCTTGTCTTTGCAAGACAGTCTCTAATGAATTGATCCTCACAGGAAAACACATGAAACAAATATTAATGGGTTTTTTTAAAAGGTGTGATCTTTTGAATCATGTCTGCAACATAATCTCTAAGAGAAATGTCAATGAAAATAAAGATTTTCTTGTTTTGAACATTTTGTCCTGACAATATTCTGAAACCAGCCATTGTCTTGTTTGGCTATTTTTACCTTGACTAATGCACCACCTGCTTTAAAGCATGCATGTTATTAGGAAGAAATATATTTCTTCCATTTGAAGTAACTTAAAAAACTCTCCCAGGCTCTCCAAAAAAAGGTAACTATAAAAAAAATTAATAGGAAACAAGGTATTCAACAGTGCAGTGCTCAGCAGTACACTGTGGTGCAGTGGTTAGCGCTCTTGCCTCACAGCAAGAAGTCCCCCGGTTCAAGTCCCGGCTGGGGGGACATGAAAAACACAACATCAATGGGGGACCTTTCTGTGTGGAGTTTGCATGTTCTCCCCGTGCATGCGTGGGTTTTCTCCGGGATCTCCTCCCACCGTCCAAAAACATGCTACATAGGTTGATTGGCAACTCTAAATTGTCCATAGGTGTGAGTGTGAGACTGAATGGATGTGTGATTGAGGATATTCCACCCTGCGACAGACTGGCGACCTGTCCAGGGCATCCCTTGCCTACGCCCAAGTGGCCGGGATAGTCTCTGGCAACCCCGTGACCCCGAAAGGGAATAAACTGTTAAGAAGATGAATGAATGAAAAAGTATTCAGCTTTAACTGCTGGTGTTTTTATTTTTCATATTCATCCACATAGGTGTAAGCTTTTAATTTGAACATTTTGTGCATTTTGACAAAAGTTTTTTTTTTTCTGATTCTTTCTTTTATTAAAAACATATCATTAGTAAAATCTTAATATTTACAAAAAAAACATAATTAAGCATTTGCTTTATCATCATGAAAATATGGTATCACTTTATTACTTTTTAAAAAAAAATCAAATCAGCATTATGAAAAACAAAGGATGGGCAGATTGATTCTGAGAATTTACTGTTTGTCAAAAACACAAAAAGGCGGAGAGGCAAATACAACAATGTGTGAACATCCATGCAGTGTGCAGTTTTTAATGCCATTTTGCACATTACTGCTACAATAAAGGCACAAAACAGCTGCAAAGGTCTGTCTGTACTTCAATGAAAGTAACTTTTTTTTTTAAATGAGTCTGGTTTTAATTCTTTTAAACATTTTCATTTTTCCCTCATGATCTTGAATTATTATAGTGGTCACTAGGGCTGCACGATATGAGGAAAACTCGCGATATGCGATATTGGTGATTAATTTTGCGATAACGATATAATTTGCGGTATATAAACAAATAACAAAACAACCAAAAACATAATTTACGTTTCACTGCAACAGTTTAAAAATTATACTCCAAATGACCCTCGTCGACGTAGGAGGCAAACATCAAACAAAAAAAAAGCTCATCTGATTGATCAACAACGTAAACGGGTCCTTCTGATTGGTTAAATGCATAAAGGGATTTATTTCATTTGTTCAATATTTCAAGCTGCCATGAGTTTGTTTTAGCACATTTAAGGTAACCATTTATTGCGATTTTCGCCGTCTTTTGCGGTATGCATATTGCACAGCTTAATGTTGCGATAACGATAAATTTGCGGTATATTGTGCAGGCCTAGTGGTCACAATAAATTACTTGAAGTGTTCGTTGCTTAAAAATACATTTCCAAACCTCAGTATTTTAAGAAAAGGGTAGAGTGTTTTTTTTTTCTGGATTAAAGACCACAAATTACAGTCACACATTATTTTACCATTAGACCGAATTTTTCTAACCTTTCCCCTCCCCGCTTACTTGCAGCTGGCAAATGCTGAAATGCTAATATTTTAGCCTCAACATGCATATAAGTTCCCTAAAATCTGTTCAGAGTTGAAACAAAAATGTCTGCTCTGCATGGGCGTTTGCATGGCTGCTAAACCTCCCCTTAAATAAAAATAAAAAGTCCCAAATCTTAAACGAGAGTAAGGCAGAAAATCAGTCTGGTGTCTAAACTCTGCTCTAACTGTGATTAGAACTCTGTTCATTCTCATCCAGGATTCAGTTGAGTCATTGTCAGACGAAGCTCCACCTGAATCCTTCAGTGCATATCAACACTGTAACCGGATCAATACCTGCAGTTATTTGATTTTTGTCTAAACTTTGTGAAATGTTGGAATTGACTGGTAAATTGACTTATAGTTCAAGGTTCACTTCACGGGTACAACACACAAACTGACCCCTCCAGTCTTTTTGTAAAGTGAAATGTGGTGATTATTTCATCTATGTGCGTGTTTTTGTGTGAGGGAGAAGGGAGGAAATAAAATTCTCCAGCACTGCGTCCAGAGCCACGTGTTTTCCTTGGTTGCCCTGGCAACAACAGAACAGACAAAGTGGTGTCCTTGAAATCAGCAATGCTGTGAGTGAGTGTGGATCTGGCGATACAGTGATGCAAAGGTGGAGAAGGGAGACGCAGGGAAACGTGTATCAATGCGTGTGACGGAGGTTTGCATGGAAGGAGGATTTTTTTTTATATGGTTTCCATATTGGGTCACATGGAGCAAAGAGCTGTTGGATCAAAGTCTTGTATTTGTAATAAATAAAGTTTTAATTGTTGCTTCCCTCCAGTTTCCAAGCTGACGACCGAGCCAGAGTTGAAAGGAGGGACAGCGCCCAGTTTGAGTACACCTCTGCAATAAACACCGTCACCCAATTCTACTGCCGATCCCAGCAGGAAGGTGTGTTTGTGAGCATGCCTCTTCCTATTTCAGTCTTTTCTTTTTCGCACTCCTCGGTTAGCAGCATCCTGTGAGAACATCACGATCTGGGTGGTTTTGGTGGTGGATGGGGCTGTGCATGGCGACAGTGGGTTAGAGCTGCAGATTGAACACGGTTCTGTGTCTGCATGATCCAGACTCACGCTCTCTGTGGAGGGTGGCGTCCTTCGAGAGCCCGGTGATCTGCTGCCTGGGGCCGCTCATCCAGTACCTCCAAGAATTCAACTTGGAAAGAGTTCTTAGAAGCGAAAGGTACTTTAAACATGAACTCTGAGCAACAACAACATCATTATTAAAGTTGGATTTAAAATATTATAATTTCATTTTATTTAACAAACTGGTCAGAATGTCTTAAACATAAAGCATTTCTATTTTGTGAGGGTGCTGACTACCAAAAAAACAAAAAAAATTTGTCTAGTCAAATTCTTATTGAATCCACCCAAAACTACAATTCCCAGAGTCACATTTAGAGTCATTTAACCCTTGTGCAATCCCAGGCACTTTACCATTTGGGAGTGGGGTCATCTAGACCCACTAGAGAGTGCTCTGAACCTTTTTTCTTCAATGATTTGTGATCTTCACTGCATGGTGTCCATGGATTACTTGAAATCTTTCCACCTTTATCCACCTTTGACATGGTAGAGAGAACAAGTATATGTAAGGGTGGGGTCATCTAAGATAACACAAGGGTTAAAAGCCCCAAATTTCCTCTGTAGACAACAAAAGGAGTTAATGCAGTAGTTAGGAGATATTCAGGTTTACAAATGTCCCCTACAAGGAAAGAATTTGCATGCTGGTAGTCAGGAAGGCAATTTTGTTCATTTAATTTCCAAACAAAGTTAAAAAGAACCTGATTAAAGAGAAATCATGAAGTTTGATCATTTCATATTTAAATGGGACTTGGGAGGAAATGGAAAACAAATATAAAAACAAATTTTTTCTAATTTTACTCATTGATTCAAAACAAAAATACTCTAAATTTACTTGGAATTGTAACGATCATGATTTTCTGTTTTACTCAGTTCCTTTCAGCGGCTGTCCTGTGAGTCAGAGGCGATGATCCTCAACGCTGCCACTCTCAGGAACCTGGAAATACTAAACAATCAGGTAAACTTGTTTAGCTGCCAACCACGGAGCACCATCAAACATATGAAGCTCAATCCTTTAAGAATAGATACATGTTTAATTTATTCTGACTTTTTTAATCAAATGTTTGTTAAACTTTATAAACAAGCTCTGAAGATCCTAGATAGGAAAATGCAACACCCCCACTGTCAAACCCTTCCCAAACATAGTATATTCAATTTTGAAATCTAGATCAATTATGCAAATTAAATCAGCTGCTTTAGAAACGCGTTATAACGTCAACTCCACCTCTTAAAACATTTAATTAACATTTAATCTTTTGAATAGAATAACATGGCCAATGTCCATCATCCACTGTGTTTTAAAAGAAAAGAAGAGTTTGGCCGATTTGCCGTCTAAAACCCTGGAGGTGTAAAACGGACAAACAAAAGTGATTTCTCTTATAGTGATTTCTCTTATAAAAAAATGTAATTTTTTTTCCCCATCTCTGTTTTGTAAAGGGATTTATTTCTGGGTTTTTTTTATGTCGCAAAATCTGAAAGTATTTTTTCCTCTGAAAAATAAACATATACATGATTCCTGTTAAATAAACTTTTACAACACTTTTTGTCTCTTCACTAAACTGGGTTCAAACTTGCAGCCAGCTGCTTTGGCTTGCTCAAATACTCATTTACTGCTACCTCAGCAGGCATTTTTCATATTCTTTCACTTACATTAACTTCTTTCTTAGCTTTATGACTTTTTTTTTTACCATGTGGTGTTTATATTGTTCCTGTGTCTTTTCCTGCTTTTCTTTTGCTCTACAGACAGACAGAGGTGTGAGGGGAAGCTTGTTTTGGGTGTTGGACCACAGCTGCACTCCTTTTGGGAGACGACTAATGAGAAAATGGGTGAGCCAGCCGCTCACAGACCTGCAGTGAGTATTTGTGTTCTTTTGACCATTAGCACTAATCCAGATTAAGACATTTACTGTCATATTGATACAGAGTACAAATAGAAACACTTCTCCTTAATCAGTCAAAATGAAGGGGATAAACGGTTTAAAGACTGTAGATTTTTACCATGTGCAGTTCTTTTCTTAAAGATCACTGCTTTTTTGAGTTGACTAGTCCAGTTCAGATCTACCAGTGTAACTGACTAAAAAAACTCAAATTTGCAGTAGTAATAACATTTTGCTTTATAGATTGCAGTCACTGCCTTTAGAAAATACACTGACAACCCATACCATGAACACTCCTTCATGCCCCACAAACCAGTTGAGAAAAATGCAAAAAAGGTGTTACAAGAAAATAAATTGTGTAATTAAGTAAAAAAAAAAAGCACGTTATGCTACGTCTCTGCATCTTGGCAGTGTCATCTTCCCCCTACAAGAGTGTCGCCTTGTGTTTATTTTGTGTGTGTGGCAGTCCTCCTGCCGTGAAGGGATTATAGCTGTGGATTGCGTGCTGCTTTTCTGATCGTGCAGACAGCATCTCTGCAGAATTTAATAGTCCCGATTACAGCCTGGTTTAATCCTAGATGCACAACAGAGAGACAATAACACAAAAGCTCACACAGAGACACTTATACAAATTTGTGGATCAGCATAAGTCATATTTTTTTTTAAATTCCTTTTTCATGCTAGGTTGATTTTTCCTCTTCTTTTTTTCTTTTCTTTTCTTGTAAAGTTCTAAAATAAGGCGAGTTGTATTTTGGGAGGGTTACAGGTTGGAGACTAAATTTCTGCATCAAACTGAAGTGTAATTTAGATCTGTGGAAATTAAAAAAACTGCTGATGTAAAAACAGACAATACAGAGTGATCCCAAATGATGAATAGAATGTAATGTGCTTGAGTAAATGTCTCAGAAATGTGGCAGTTAGAATTTATTTTATGGTGTTTCGGCCATTTTCTCAACAGTTTGGATTATTTTTTGTCAAAAGCTTTTCAACCAGAGATTTCTTATGGGGTATATTTAATACTATTTTGTATTATCAGGCTAGCAACACTAAATGCTTTCAAAAAATTACCAAATTTCAAAAAACTAGAAAAAATGATTAAAAAAAGCACCAACAACTTGTAAAGTCCTAGTCTAGAGTAGGGTAAGAGCCATAAATAATGCAATATCAGCATGTATTTGTCTTTAAAGTCCCTCTCTGATCATTTTTTCATCGATTGTAAAAGGGGGCTTGTGACCCCCCGATTGTAGTTCCTACATCACAATTACAAGCTTTTTTAAACTGAATTTTTTCTTGTCCTCCAGATTCACAACCATTTGAATAAGGAACCGCAAATTTGAGCTTAACTTTCCTGATATATGTACCGGAAAATGCCAGAAGAACATTTTAAAAACACGATTTTCATTCTTTAAAAGCACGAGTCTCATACAGAAACTTTTCTTCAGGACGATTCATGCCCAAACAGGAAGCTGTAGTTAACGTCCCCACATAATTATCAGCAAATTCTCAGGTGAAAGTGTGAAATTGCCCATAATCATAAAGCAGGTCTAAAGAGTGTTTGATTCATTTCTTTACTATCCTTCAGCTGCAATCATCTGAATTCATGCCTGAATTCCTGAAGGAGCTCATCAGCGCCAACTTAAAAAACCGTTTTAAAGCCGAACCAGCTCTTCAAGGAAGGCATTACCTGCTTGTGATTGGGACTGAAATTTTATATTACTATAACTATGTGCCTTCAGTTTTTAAAAAAAGTTATAAACTCCTTTTTTTTCTCCCCTGCTTGCTTCCAGGCATATCTCTGAAAGGCAGGATGCTGTGCAGGAAATCATGGAGTCAGACTCGCCCATTCTAGACTCTGTGAAATCTTTGCTGCCACGTCTGCCTGACCTGGAAAGAGGCATCTGCAGCATTTACCACAAAAAGGTGATGAGACGCCAACACACTTTAAAACTCGCAAAATAGCTGCATAATCAAATTGGATTGTTGTATGTGTATTTTAGCTTCTCCATCTAACAAATATAATGAATATTTTTGGAGAAAGGATTTGTACTCCATGATAAGAGTAGAGGCTATTTGAATTTTCTTTAGTTAAAAGCAGTGACGCGTTTATTTTCTCTCAGCGCAGCTCTGTACTTCCCTCTTTTTTCTTTTTTTTTTTTGGGTGTTCTTGATTAGCAGGAGGAAGTGGTCGCCTTAGCAGCACTTATGTGATCGTGTGGCATTGTCTTATTTCCCGTCAGAGCCATTTAAGAAATGTCACAAGTGTGTGTGTGTGTGTGCAGGGAACAGACAGGTGATTTTATGTGAGCTCGATGACTTGATTCCAATGACTTGATTGTCGTGATCAAACGTCATTAAACTCAGACAAACGGAGGGACCTTAATCTCCATTTTGCCCGTCTGGAGATAAATGAGCGTGTGTTTAATGACCTGTGTCCCACCGACTCCCATCGCCGAAATGGCAGAGAGGGCATGCTTCTGTTCTTTGGTTACTGTCTGTTTGTTTTTGTAAAAGGACAAGACGGGGGCTGCAGACGTGCAGAATAGTATAACTGCTGGGTGTGATTAATAGCAACCCCCCCGTCAGTGACCCCCATTAACCTGATGGTTAGGACTCGCTATCAAACACCAACACTACACGCTCTACCTTCAGAATCAATCTCACTGCAGCGCATTGATGAATTGTTAATATAAAGTGATCAGCAGTGTGATTGTTGCAGCATTGATCTTTAGACAACTAAGCTTTTGAGTTGTTTTGGACCAAAAGCCATGGATTTTTGACATTAAAATATACTTATTACTTAATATGATATTACCATATTAAAAAGCTCACATTGAAATACCTATTTAAATCTCAGATTTTATCTTCAATTTTTTCTCATTACTTTCCAATGAGGCGGACATTGACAGAAATACTGATTGCTCAGTCACCTCAGCTTCATTAAAAAACATTCTATTCCTTTCGTGCTTGTGTTCCAGTCTTCCACTCAGGAGTTTTACCTCATAAGTAGCCATCTTTCCCGCTTGGGTTTGCAACTGCAGTCTTGGATTCCAGCTATTCGGTCTCAAACCCGTTCAGTGCTGCTTCGGAGTGTTTTGTTGGACACCCCTGATCTGCTGGCTCCAGCCCACGGCTTCCTCAAAGTTCTCAACGAAAAAGCAGCGAGGTGAGGATTAAGCAGCTCAAAAAGTATTACAGAAGGTAACAGGGAGAACCAGATACTTTAGTTAAAAATATTCACAGATCTGCTGAGTTTGTTCATACAATGTGTTTGGTCAGCATCAGCAATAATTTACACTTCTTACTGATTTGTTGGTCACTAAAATCCATCTTAGTGTTATATCTATCTTTATAAATTACTTATATAGCATTAAATAATTAATTTAAAATAAAAACCTTCTAATTCTTAAAATGAAATAATTGCCTCAGTTTTCTGAATTTGTTTTATTTGGTAATTTATCAAGAAAAATGTACAGACTTCAATCACTCCCTTACAGTCAGGACCATAACTATTTGGACAGAGACACATTCTTTCTCATTTTGTTTCTGTACATTACCATAGTGAATTTTAAATAAAACAACTCAGATGCCATTGAAGTGCAGAGTTTCAGCTTTTATTCCATGGGTTGAACAAAAAGATGTATCAAAATGTGAAAAACTAAAACAATTTTTAAACACAATCCCTTCATTTCATGGGCTCCTAAGTAATTGGACAAATGAAATAACTGAAAACAAAATGGTCATTGTTAATATTTGGTTGAAAAGCCTTTGTTGGCAATGACAGCCTGACAGTCAGTCTTGAACTCATGGACATCACCAGATGCTGGGTTTTCTCCTTCTGAATGCTCTGCCAGGCCTTTACTGCAGCGGCTTTCAGTTGCTGTTTGTTTGTGGGCCTTTCTGTTTCCACTTCTTTGCTTTAATAAACTCCTGAGTTGCTTTGGCTGTATGTTTTGGGTCGTTGTCCATCTGTATTTTGAAACGCCGCCCAATCAGTTTACCTGCATTCTCCTGGATCTGCGCAGACAGTGTGTCTCTGAACACCTCAGAATTCATTGGGCTGCTTCTGTCCTGTGTAACGTCATCAATACACACTAGTGTCCCAGTGCCACTAGCAGCCATGCACGCCCAGACCATCACACTGCGTCCACCGTGTTTTACTGAGGATGTAGTGTGCTTTGGATCAGGAGCTTCTCCACGCCTTCTCCATACTTTTCTCTTGCCATCATTCTGGTAGAGATTGATTTTGGTTTCATCTGTCCAAAGAATGTTTTTCCACAACTGTCCTGGCTTTTTTAGATGGTTCTTAGCAAAGTCCAATCTAGCCTTCCTATTCTTGAGGCTTATGAGTGGCTTGCATCTTGCAGTGTACCCTCTGTATCTACTTTCATGCAGTCTTCTTTTTATGGTAGACTTGGATATTGATACGCTTACCTCCTGGAGAGTGTTGTTCACTTGGTTGGCTGTTGTGAACGGGTTCCTCTTCACCATGGAAATGATTCTGCGATCATCCACCACTGTTGCCTTCCGTGGACGTCCAGGTCTTTTTGCGTTGCTGAGTTCACCAGTGCTTTCTTTCTTTCTCAGGATGTACCACACTGTTGATTTTGCCACTCCTAATACTGTAGCAATTTATTGCATTTTTTTTTTTCTGTTTACTCAGCTTAATGATGGCTCCTTTCACCTGCATGGAGAGCTCCTTTGACTGCATGTTGTCTATTCACAGCAAAATCTTCTAAATGCAAGCATGAGTCCTCTAATCAACTCCAGTCCTTTTATCTGCTTCACTCATGACATAACAAAGGAATTACCCACACCTGCCCACGCAATAGCATGGAAGTCAATTGTCCAATTACTTACGAGCCCATGAAATGGATTTAAAAATGCTTTAATTTTTCACATTTTTGTGCAGTCCTTTTGTTCAACCCATGGACTAAAAGCTGAAAGTCTGCACTTCAGTGGCATCTGAGTTGTTTTATTTAAAGTTCACTGGGATAATGTACAGAAACAAAATGAGAAAGAATGTGTCTCTGTCCAAATATTTATGGTCCTGACTGTATGTTTATAAGTGAATACTCAGATTCTTTTAAAGCGGACAGAGAAAACAAACACTTGGGCTGAGAAATGCAAGTTGTGACGCAGCAGGTGATGTTATTTGCCTGCTGTCGCTCCACACATTCAACAGTTGGCACCCAAATGAAGAATGGAAGACGACCAACTGACACATGTTGGTTTTTTTCAGCACTGAAGGGTCAGGCTGACAAACGTTTCCGTTTTAAAGCAAATGTCAGAAGATGCTGAGGTTTGAGCCGAGACATGTCTCCTGCAGCTGTCACACTGAAACTATTTGCAGGTCGGGGAATAAGACGGAGCTGTTCTCAGATCTGTCGGGATTCCCGGTGCTTCAGGAAAGAACAAAACAGATCCACTTTGTCCTAAGTGAGATCCAGGAGCACCTCAAGGACATCCGGATGGTCCTGAAAGCCCCCACACTTAACTACATTACAGTCTCTGGACAGGAGGTATCACATATGTGTGTGAGAGTGGGAAAAAGAAAGAAAGGTGGGAGAAGACTGATGGCCATTTGGGTGTAAAAGGCTGAGCAGAGGAGCTGATTCAATATTTCTGTGTGTGTGCCAGTTTTAATCAAGAGTGACATCCTATTTTATCTGTCTGTTATGATTGGATTTTTCAAAGTCCCCCTTCTCTCCATTCTCATCTGCCCCCAGTTTCTGATTGAAGTGAAGAACTCGTTGTCATCCACTGTTCCATCCGATTGGGTTAAAATCAGCAGGTGAAAAAACACAAAAGTTACACACCAAACATTCTCAAAACACTGCCTAACCCTTTATTCTGACCGACACTAATTCAACCACTGAGCCTAAAGTAGGGTTTTGAGCCTCAAAAGAACATTATTCTCACCTTGTATGCAACAGACAAGTACTTTAAAAACGCAAATTGTGGCTTAAATAACTTAATTAAATCCTTGACGCCTGAATTTATTTCTAGCTATGCTGCTTTAAATTTGGACCCGAAGGGGTTGGATGCTGTTTTTGCAACAATAGTTGCTGAGGGGTTAAATCCGGATCTCTAAAACAAACTCCAGAATATATATGTTCAAAATTTAGATTCAAATACCTTTTTAAAAAAAATAAAATATAAAAAATAATGTTTAACAAAAGGAATTCACTGTGTCCTATATGTCCTGCATTTCACACTAAAAAGGATGTGAGAATCTTAACTTCAAACAAAAAATGTATTCATTTTTCTTATGGAAAACCATTAAAAAAATTAGTTGGCATAGTTGGATACAATAGCACTTGATATTTTATTGTTTTTTTTTAACAATAAACCAATGGCTATGCAATAATTTAGAGTAATAGTCGGCAGAAAGCTGTTTCCTCTGCAGTGAAAGCCTCAGTTTTCATCACATTTGCATGAGTTTCACTAACATAGCTGCTAGAATGACGTCACTTTGGTTGCAAGCAAAAATAAAGCACATCTTCTGGATATCTGCTATTATTCTAATATGCCAGCTAATAAGACAAAGGAGTGGTGTACAATCCATAGGTACTTTGTTCTTGCTCATCACATTAATAAATATTGAAGACTCTAAAGAGCAACACTACACGTTCATAGTAATGTTTGGAATCTGTTTGGGGCGTTTCTTCTTTCTGTGATCGGTTTTAAATGTGCAGCTTTTCCGATTATTCTGTGCAGCAAACCACAGCTGCTTTAAGTCGGTGCTCTCCTGGACAACCCTGCATTGTTTTGTTGGGTGTTACAGCCCACAGCTTCAGAATGATTTCTCACACTCCTCAGAAATTAATGTAATGATTTTTTTTCTTTTTAAAGCAAGCCTTTTTCTCTTTCTTTCTGCACGCTAAAGCGATAGCAATTTACCCAGCACTGCAAATGGCTCTATTGATTCTGCAGCTTTAATGCAATCTTATATCAACACACTTCATTATAAATTGAATTTTGGCTCATGAATTGACTTTATATGGTGGGGAAGTTATTGATCTGCTGAACAAAATACTAGACAGCTTATTGAAGGTCCTGAATATTTAAATGTATAATAATTTAATATGTGATTGTTGTTTTTGAGTATTGTGTTGAATTCATCTTAAATGAATTGAGATTAAATTGTCACATAAAAGCACCAATGGTTTTCCTATTATTAAAAGTAGAAAAAGCCTCAGAAAAGTGATAATAGTTAATTTTTATATTATTTTAAAATTATTCAGAGAATAAGCACCATCAGTTTAGACAGTTTGACTGCCGGTATTTTCAATGGGTTTTATTCATTTGGAAACTTGATGTTGCAGAAATTCAAATGTTCACAGTAAAATCGTTTAAAAGTTTTTATTGAAAGTATAGAGACATGAAAACCTCTACATTTTAATATAAACCAAAAAAATTAATCAATAAAAAATGTTTTTGAGCACAAACTTTTTTTTTAAATGTTGCTGTAATCTCAGAATAAAGACTATCAATAAATTTAATCTAGAAATCAATGAATACCTTGATTTTATAAGATAATTCATTTGAGAAATTGTTCAATCTTAATATGTAAATCAAACTGTCATTTTCTTAAGTATTAGATTATGAATTTATAATTGTGTCCATGTTATTATCATTCCCGGCTTGTTTTTGCAGCACAAAGGCGGTTGGCAGGTATCACTCTCCACTTCTCGTAGAGCGCTACAAGAAACTGCAGGAACTCAGGGAGCAGCTGCTACTGGACTGCCAGAGGGAGTGGACTGATTTTCTGGAGTATGAGCGCAGTACACATGCCTGCACACACAACACTCACAGACCAATAATAGCACGTTGAAATAAATAAAAAAGAAGTCCTAAAAAGCTTGTCAGTCTGAGTTTCAGGTTAACGCCTGTACATTAGTTTATTTTAGTCAAGTAAATCAGTTTTGCGCTTGCAAACACTGTACGCACATCCCATAATTCAGACTTTCAAATTTCTGTTTCTTGTCCTAATCTCTATTTGTCTGTAGTCAATTTGGGGAGCATTACCACACCATGAAAAGGGCTATTAGTCACCTAGCAACCATAGACTGTCTCTTTTCGTTGGCTGAGGTCGCTCAACAAGGAGGCTATTGCAGGTGAAGTCCTTTCTATGACATTAAATATTGATACGCTCACCTCAGTTTGTATTCTATATGTTTATCATCCTTTTGTGTATGTGTGCTTGTGTGTGGGTCCTTTGTCGTTTCCTATAGTCTCAGACAGGCTGTGTGTGGGTGTATGCACCAGTGTGAGCAGCGTGCTCTGCCAGAACACCATCTAAAGCCTTAGTCACAACTGCCCTTATGGGTGGATACGGGCTGTCTGTGGGTGAAAATGGGCAAATCTGTGCGGGGCACACATGGTGGCCCGCAGAAAATGTTCAGATATAGAGAGCACGGTGAGCCTGTACAGCGAAAATGTTCATGCACATTTTCAGGCGTGTGATGCAGGTGCGTCTATTTTTCCTTCATTCCTTCATTCTATCACCCTCCCAAATCCTGTGAACTGTGCAGGGAGCCCCTTGGTGCCGTTCAAGGGAATGGTGTGTGCTCTTTGAGTGCCCATTGCTTGCAACCTAGCTGTTAGAAATGAGGAAATTAGCCACTAAGTGTGCAGTTTATGTGGGTGTCCTATGGGCATCTCACAGGCCCTTGGGCATCACGTACACATCTCGTGCGTACAGCCAGTGTGCACAACTCGCTAATGACCGGCGTAAGGACACGGCAGCATCACCCGTAAATCATAAGTGCGTGTAACTTACACTATCCTTCCAAATACTTCATGAGACACCTACCACTGGCTCAACTATCGCGTGTTTCATTTTCACGATGTCCTTTAAGGTGGCCACACATGCCACAAGGGAACTGCATACAAACCTGCGCCCTCCTTAAAGACCCACTCCAATAAAAATGGTTTTTGGTGTTTTAACATGTTCATGTTGCATTTTACTCATGATGGAGGGCATTTATAAAACAATTTAAGATAAAATCTGCGTCTCTGAGTATTTCTTTATTCAAATAGGGATGAATCAGGAGCAGATGGGGAGGGGGGGGGCACTTGAAAAAGTTTTTCTTTTGTGATGAAAAAAAACTGAAATGGGCGGGCCAAAGTCTCCCTGCTCCGCTCCATTCTGATGAATCCACTTGCAGAAAATCCGATACATTAACGCCTTTGTTTTCCTTGTCTGAGCTAGTATCTGACTTAAAACTGTACAGCTGGATGGCTCCGATATTGCTCACCATTTTTGTTGTTAGGTTGTTGCTGTGAGGGGCTGTAAGCCAGTAGGAGAGAGTATAAACAAAGGGATGATGGGATATCAGCGGAGGCTTACTTGCGCGTCAACAGTCCCCCTCACAACTCAGAGGTGAATTTCGGATGAACTCCTGCCGCTCTGCACAAACTTTGTCTTAGAAAACGACACACAGGAATGCTTTAAAAAATAGATCATAATATGATTGGAGTGGGACTTTAGGATGCAGCCACACCTCTTTACGACCATCTACGGACCGCTCTCTCACTCACACACTATTACATCTATATTTATGTATTATGTTAGTGTCTAACTTTATTCTCTGCATCAATCTGTTGCTGCATGTTTCTTTTGAACTTTTCTGTTCTTTAGCTTACCAGCCAATGTTGGGTTAAAACAGATGTAGTCGTGGAAAAACAAGCACGTCCCACGAGACCAAGCATACACTTGATCCTCACTGGAGAGTGCTTTTTAAAACAGATGGCACTCAAGCGACCGACCTATTGAAATGTACATTTTTAAAATACATTTAAAAAGAGTAAATAAATAGTTATTTGTGTAAAAGACGATACATTTTAACTTTATACTATTCATTCATCTTCAATTGAATCCTTTTAGGGTCAAGGGGCTCATTGCACTTAGTGTAAGCCCACTTTTTGTAAAACCCTTGCTTTGTAGAGGATCCACACGGATGACCATAATTCATGCAAATGCGTACATCAAATGTACTTACATTTATTGTTAGGCTTTTAAGATTCAAGGAGCTGGAAAACCCCAGAAATTGGCTCTAAACATGTTTAGAAAAGAGCTTTGCCTGACTTCTACCTTGAGAACTATGTTTTAAGTTTTAATTTACCAAAAATTTGATAATGTACATCCTTTTGGGCTTTTTCTGGTGTAAACACACACTCTGTGGGGACCATCTGAAGAATACCAAAGAAGGAGAAAATATGTTTTCCCTTTTTTCTGTTTGTAAAAGACTTGCTGCAATGTGTTATGCCCACATCCTAATTAGATGTCAGGTTTGTTTTGTTATACTGTGAGTACATGTTTACCTGACTCTGTTCTCTGCATTCAGACCAAAAGTGTCTGAGGATCAGCCCCAGATAATGATCAGGGATGGCAGACATCCAGCCATAGACTTACTGATGGGAGAGCAAAACCAGTTTGTTCCTAACCACACTGACCTGCAGGTACAAACACACACACACACTCGAATATCAAGAGAATTCTGTGACAAAGAGACACAGTGACAATTGCCTATTGAGAAACACACTGACACGTGGAGACTGAAACAGCACTGGTACCCACACACTCACTTCCTCGCTCAGTGCTGGAGTGGGTGTAGGTTAATCTTGCAGGAGAAGCAGAAGCCAGTAGGAAGAGAAGCCAAGCTTTCAGTCCACCCACCTCCTTTGCTGTTCAGGACAACATGCAGATATCTTATGCTGTTTCTCCCTGTTTGCCTTCTGTTCATGTCATATTTACTGTTCTCCACACTTCTCTCGTCATTTAGGGTGATGGCAAGAGAACTATGATAATCACCGGTCCTAACATGGGGGGCAAGAGCTCCTATATCCGACAGGTCGCACTGATCTGCATCATGGCTCAGATAGGCTCCTTTGTTCCGGCCTCTGAGGCCTGTTTGGGATTACTTGATGGTATTTACACCAGGTAAGAGCACAATCACAGTTATTTAATAGTGTAAATATTAGATGTTTAAGAAAGATTTCATTAGTGCTGTCATCTGCTTCATTATTTTTGTGTGATTAAATAGCTATGACCTGTAATTATTTAATTTTCTAACCTAATAATTGCTATGAAAAGCCACATTTGTGGGCATTTTCATTTAGATTTGTGACATAGTGGCAGAGTCAAATATCTGATTATGACTAAAAAAGTGGCTTCATGAAAGTGTACCAGACTTCCAACCTTTACCTTTTACACCCCTTTTACACCACCGTTACCATGACAACACGCTACACTGCATTTCAGATTGTCTGCTTTTTGGGAAAAACAGTTTAAACTAAAACATATGAAACAATTAAAGTATTAATAATGATTTATTATTTATTTATTTTGTAAGGGAACATGTTATAAGCAAGAAAAGGCCTATTTAAGGTGTGGATTTTTAGAAATGAATGGACTTCGCAGAAGCAACCATCCGACGCGATCAGGCCTCCGTCGTCCATTAATTTCTGATAAAGGACAAAGGTCAAGGGTCAGATGTTATCACTCACATAACAGATTAGAGTTATAGATTTTTAAAAAATGCACTAAATTATGTCATTAATTTATTGGAATCAACTAGATAATCTGACACAACTAGATGAAATAAACATTCATTTTGGTCATTAATGACTATAAAAATTTGAATTTACTTTTTAAGCGTAAAGCATGTGTAGAATCGCTGAAAACATAAAAATGCAACAACCCCACCCACCCACCCACCCACAAATTTTATTGTGGCCTTACAACTATAGTTTATGTTTCTGGTGAAAACATGTGTTAAAAATAACTTTTATTTGAGTGATATTAGAAAAAAACTGAAGTCAAAGAGGAACTTTGTTTTGCTTTTAATGGTTTCTTTCAAAAATTTACTTTTTTACATTTTACATTACATTTACATTTATTAAAAAACAAGCAATGCAGTAAAAAAATGTATTTTTTGGTTTACCGTATATTGTTAACTTAGAGCTTCTACATAACAAAGTCTGTTCAAATGGATCTTTATTTAGTCAGACCTGGTGGTTTTGCCTTTGCACTGGAGTCTTCCTGCAGGCACATCAATGTTAACACGTTTTTTTCCTTGGTTGCTTTAGTGTTGTGGCTGATTGTGAATCAAATCAATGATTCAAATAATCTCAAACAGATAGACATGGATCAAGTCAAAAAGAGACACCCAATGTTTTTTTTTTTTAATTTGTCTTTGTTGACATGGATAGTGACCACAACAAGAGTCTCTATCAGTGCAGTCACTCATTAAGACACTTAGGGAATACACATGTGTTTTGCTTCATTCGGTGTCACTTTCTCTGTCTGACACAGTTTATTTTTAGATCTGACACTCAGACTAATCCTTTATAATCCGTTTTGTTGCTAACCACATAAGAGGAGGTATTTAAGGGGTGGTAAAAAATGAACAAAAGTTGTTTGAACAGTTGGAGATTATTTTTTCATCATGGTTTGGTCTGGTTGAGGGCACACTACGTCTCAAATCCCTCAGATAATGGCGCTTTGTTGAGGATCAGCTTTCCTTATGATTATTCTCTTTATGATGAGTGTCAGGGAGGCCTGCATGTAGTTTCCAGTTCTGACTATACATGCTAGTGTGAAACACAAGCGTTCTTTTATTCTGGCCTCTCTGTACCATGTTATTAGATGTAATGGCTTGCAGATGTGTGTAATTGTCTTTTTTGTGAGCTTAAGCATGTTTCCATGTATTAAACCAGTGGGAGCCAAAATCTCGGCACAGCTAAAGCATCCGTGTCTCTGAGTACAAATCATGCATGTTGTTTAAAAAAACACAAAAAAAGCAGGAAAATATGAAAGGATTTTATTTTATTTTTTTAAATGTATTTTTTGATCTGATTTAACTTAAAATGTTGAGTGTGGAGGTTGATGAGTTTTGATATTTATGTGGGAAGAAGCAAAGAATGCTGGGAGATATATTGGCTGTCGTTATAAGTAGCCTAAAATGCTCTGAGCTCACCTCATAATTATCAAAATGTGGGTTCTGGGGTTGTATTGATATTTTCTTTATTTTTTGTTTGTTTGAATGCGTTAAAAAGATTATTTATTTAAAAATATAATTAGATTATTTAACTTAAACAAATAATAAAAATAAAATAAAAACGTAACTTTAAGTTTCACAAATAGGGTTCTAAATTCCCCTGTATTGGTGTGTCTGGTCAATATTATGAAATAAAAAAATACTAAAACAGAAAGTCTTACCAGTAAATCGGTAAAAAAAATATATTTATAATTGGTGCTTAAAAAAGTATTGCTTAATGCAGCTGCTATTTGGGTGCTTAAAATTAATGAAAAGACCACAAATATGTAAAATTTAATTTGATTTGAATAAATAATAATTTAATAAGTATTTGAAAATGCGTGGTAAAGGAGCAAAACCTCATGGTCTGTGAATAAAATATACTAAAAGAAAAAAAGGACAAAATCAATTTTTACCCTAATACTAAATAACGATTGCAATAAGTTGGAGGTTGGTGGAAATCTCAGAAAATGACCTACAAACCTTTAAATATTGTAAACAACTTGGCTTTTTTCTTCCAATAAACAAATCCTTTGGGATCGACAAAGTTCAGTCCAAGTCTCTATTGCTTTCTGCATTCCTGCGTTCAAATCAATGACGTGAGACTAGAAGTGATCGATTATGATCGAGGACGACAGACTCCCGTTAAAAAAAAAGTACATGCTCGTCACCTGTTGTACTTCTTTAGAGGCAAATTCACAAAATAAATTCAGTTTTAAATTTTAATATGAAGTAGTTGAAAGCCTAAAATATTATTAAAGAATGTTTTGGTACGTTTATTTTGAAATAAAGGTTAACCAAATGTTTAGCTCATAAAGGAATTGTTCTTTAACTGGATCACTGAAGGGAAAAAACCAACATATTTAGTGAAAGTGTCACTAAGTGCCAGTCGACGTTTATTCACTATTTAACTATTTATGTCTTTCGTTTTTTTAAACATGAAGAAAAATGACTTGTAGCAGTCACATACATATACAGATATATAATTCCACTTTAACCTCGAGTCACAGGGCACATCACGGCACTTTTTTCATATAAACGATTAACAAAAAGGGCCAAAAATGGATTTGACAATGATAAATTAAATTTTATGAATAAGTTTGTGTTCAGTTTAGTGTCCTTTCATTTGGTCGGTCGGATAAATGATCAGGCATAGATGCTAATATTGTCTTTGTCACTGAACTTGATGCTAATTAATATCCCCTCTGGTCCTTCTTTATCACCTCTTGGTTTTTGGTTGTCCGGTTAGCATAGAATTAGACCGTTTGTGTTCTTCCTATCAACCGGTGTAAGAGCTGAGGAAAAACTGCCTTGGTGTCTGTTACCATCAACACAGCAGTAGGAATTACTTGTGAGAAAAGCTGAAGAAGGCAGAATGAGCCGACTTTTTTTTAAAGTGGCAATGAAACATCCATCCTGTCTGTGTTTTAAGAGATGTCATGTTGGTGTCAGGGATTCATTGTGAAACAGGACAAAGGGACTAAACTAGATTAAACCCGTGCTTTCATTTTCCTGCTGCTCTGGCTGACAACAGTTTGAGGATAATGCTGTTAGTGATTGTTCTTGGAGCATGGCTGCAGCCCGGAGTGCATGTTTGTGTATCGCAGTAGCTCACAGATGCACGCGTAGAAGCGCACACATGCAGCTGTTCTGCTTTCTTGCCGGCATTGAGTCCTGAAGGTTGCAGAGCGCATTCTTCCATGCCTTTCATGGTTGTTATGGAAACAGCGAGAGGAAGCAGAATGTAAAACAGTGTTTTGCAAGGACCTTTAATTGACCGTGGACTTGTTGCAGTGATTTCATTTTTTTCCCCCTACTAGTCTCTTAAATTGTCCTAAAAATGTCATTTCTATAAACCCTTTTTATGAACCATATTTTTCCTTTTGAAATAACAAATTTTGATTCATCTCCAAAAGTGTTGTGTTTTCCTGCCAATGGGTCTCTGGGTAACAGAAACACCTACTGTAGGTGGGTGTTTTACACATGTTGAGCATGTGGTGAAATGCAGCACACACCGACACATTTGTTCCTGACTTTTTATAATCTCCCGTGTCAGAGCGCCTGTTCCATCTTGTAGGCGGTGCACAGATATTGAGAGGACTTTACCACTAAGTAGGACATGCAGTTCTAAATCCGACACGGTTAGGATGTGCCGAAATTCAGGAAATAAAATGGCGCCACAAATTTGGACTGAGCTCATCGTAACAGATGACATGATTTACAAATTGACACCTTTGTGCATATTCGTGCATATTTATAGATCATTTCAGTCTTCTCTTGCACCGCTATTCTTGAAACTGTTTTCTTGTAGGGGGAGGCCAAGTTTGGGCCTTCAAGACTTTGCGCCACTAGTTTAAAGTAACCTTAGCTGCTTTATGAGATGTCTTTTCAGATCTAAACACTTAAAAGATGCAAATACATGTAGATGAAGGCATTCCAGTTCGTAAAGAAAATAATAAAAAGGTATATCTAGAGAATGATGATTTATCAAGAGCTGTGAGGTCCTTTAAAAATGCATTTTTTTAAAAATCATTTGGAGGGGGACAGTTTTTTTTTGTGGGCGTCCCCTCATCCAGTGGACAAACTCAATGATCTAATTCTGTCTACTAATTCTACCTTCTAGTGTGAGATCTGTCACAATCGCCCTTCAGTTCAAAGCGCACACAAAGACACACACCTTGTATTTGCGAATGAAATGCCACAGCATGTCTACCACTCCTCTTTCCTGGCATGTGTGTTGTAACCATGGTAACCCCTGTTGGTGGTTCATTCATAGGTGCAGAATGTCTGTCAGAGCAGCAAAAAGGCAGATTTAAGATTTAAGAGGTGGGTCTGAGGGGCTGCCGAGACGCGCAAAGAATTCGGCCATGACTTTAAATAAAATGTTTTCTTATTTTTAAATCCTAAAATGTACAAAATAGTACAAACAAGTGTAAGTTTCTCAGTCTGTGTTTTTTTTTTTTTTACTTTTTCCTTTACTTGTTATTTTAAACCAAATCCTTGAATTCAAACCTTGGATATGATTTAGAATACAGAGTCTTTAAAACCTAATTTTCTTTTTTGTATAATGATTTTTTTAAGACAGGTTGCATTCATGCCAGATTCTTTAATCTGTTACAGAAAATATATAGCGATCTGCTTTCTCCATCCGTGTTAGAATTTGTTGTTGGTGTCAAAGGAATCACAGACACAAAGATGGTCAGGAAAGCAGTTAGTTATACTTTGTCTCTCAGTGGTTCCTTTAACCTCTCACTTGCATTGTGACTGCGTCTGCTTTAGGATGGGAGCTTCAGATAACATCTACAAAGGGCGCAGCACATTCATGGAGGAGCTCACAGAAGCTTCAGAGATCATTTCCCGAGCGACAGAGCGCTCTTTGGTCATCCTGGATGAACTGGGACGAGGGACAAGCACTCATGATGGCATCGCCATCGCTTATGCCACTCTGGAGTACTTCATCAGACACGTAAGTGTCTCCTATCTGAATATTAATGCAAAGTATATTTGATAAATGAGGGCAACAGAAACAATTGAGCCCCAGCAGAAATTTATAAAAATGTTTGCTTTTTTCACAGCCTTTAAGATAATATATATTGTACGTAATAAACAGATTAAATAATAGACAGACTACTCTGGGAATTGTGAAAGTTACAATTGTATTTTTGCAAGAACCGGTCAACTAATTAATATGAGCATTCAAGAAATATTTTGAAGAAATCACTGGTCTGTAAAAGGCAATTTATTTTTGTTGATTATTATTTTTGTTCCAAGCTTTAAAGTCAATAACTACAGACAAAAATGTGACAGCAAAGTTAACGCAAGTACAGTTACATACAAGTACAGTACAAAGTACAAACATATCTTTGCTTGTTTGAGATAAACAGCTGTAAGAGTTTTCTGCAGTCACCATTAGATGTTCAACATACAGGGGACTTTCAGCACCTGCACCAATAACCAGACCAGTGACGGATCAAACTTTGATGGATCTCATGTACAGGCCCTCATAAGTGCAGTCACAGAAAAGGGTGCAGTCTAACCATCCAATCATATTTTAATCTATTTTAACCCTAGAACACTTTTGCTATTAAAAGTTATACCATCACTTTTGCCGGGTAATTTTTACCCGATGTAATATACTCAACGAAAAGTACTTGTCACAAAAAAGAGATCAAAACATGTCAACACATGATAAATTAGAGTGGTTTTCTTTTATTTTCAACTGTGATATGTGTAACAAAATTAAAAAGAACAACTTGGGAAGTTCCTAAAAAGATGTTCAAAAAATACTGAAAATTAGGAATTTGACAACCAAAAATTCCTAACAAAGAATTAAATAATACTAGAAACTTGGTATTTGCTCCACCCATTCCTGGGACATGTGAGAGTTCCTTGAAGAAGGACTCCTTTACACACGACGTATTGAAATTCATGTAAATAGTTTTGCTCGGGTGAAAATCACCTGGCCATAGTTCTCTAGTGTTTAAAGCGTTAACAGTTAATTATAATTATGCCGCTTTTAGCCATACTTTGAGCTTTTATTTTTTTAAATAAAATAAATATGATTTCAAGGCTGAATGTTTTAGTTGCTTTATAATCACTGATATAAGCTCTACGAACAACAGATATTTATGCAGCAGAGCTGTCTGCATGTGTTTTAGTTCAAATTTGACCCAAACCTATTCTGATCATGTTTCAGTTTTTAGCTTTTGTTTCAAAAATAATTGCATTGGGTTTCTTTGGGGTGATGGAGGTCCTAAAAGTGGTCAGGAGCACTGATTTTAGCAACAGACATGTTGTTAAAACAATGTTTTTACTGCTTGTAATTGGAGCATTTGTGTTTGAATGCATGTTGTTGGAGCCTGCAGCCTGCTGTGATTGTCTCGCTGTGAGACCAACCACTGGCGTAGCTTCAGATGATTAAAAACTGCTCACCAAGCAGAAATGGGATCAAACACAAGCAAGATCTGTAAAGTCGATATTTTCAGTGAGACCGTATAGAAAAGAGGAGGGCCCCCTGGATACCTAATTTACTGATGATGCTCCATGGATTGGTCAGTGATCTATAGAGTATTGTGACATCAGCAGTTTCTAACAGCGTTTGAAGTGCCACTGCCGAAAGTTTTTATCCTTAAAGGTTGTTCTTCTGAGATTCTCGCACCACCGGGCAGGCAGGAGGAGGAGGAGTCCCACAGGAACCTCATTCAGACACAAACAACAAACATGAGATGAGATGTGAATTCCTACTTTAAGGACTATAAGAATAGCCTTGCTGTTGCCTGAAAAAATACGGGAAATTGAATCAAATTGTGCATTTAAAGTCTCACTTTAACTATCTTTTAATCTATTTTCAAAGTGATTCTATGATCTCTTAATTCTGATTATGCCATTTTTAGCGTATATGTTGTTTCATTTGAGGACATACTTAATGCAGAGCAGCAGATGTTTTCTGTACAGAATGCCTTTACTTCTTTTTATGATGATTTAGATTATAAACAAAAGAGAAAAGAGTTGGTGGGGTTACTGGGCGAGTAACCCCACCAGCCCCCCCCCCGCACACATACAAAATTTGACAACATCCACCACCACCACCCCTCCCCTTCCCTCTGACACACGCGGCTCCGTCTCTATGACGGGAGGCGCAGCTGCGGCCCAGAGTTGATTGTCAGATAGAAAAAGACTCCCAATGACCTGTTAGTGTGATTCAGCCATCCACCGGCGAGTTGCGCCCCCTCTCGGGTTTTTTGACTTATGTTTCAAAGACTACCGCAAAGAGGTGTGGCCGCAAGCGTCTTGCAGCAGAGGGCGGTGGTCACGTGCGCATCGGGTCTGCTGTGTCGGAGCAAGGAATTGTGCGAAATAATACCCATTGCCTGCTTTTGTCGAAATTGGGTTGAGCACGGGTGTTTGTTCTGCCTAATTCCTTTTCATGCGCCTGTTTTACGTTGTTTCACTCTGATTTATTTCATCTATTTTTTTTTTTTGCACCATAAAGGCCCGTACACACCGGGACGAATTTCGCCGGCGATTTTCGCCGACGTTTAACGCCTCGTGACTAAACAAAGGCCACCAATGAGAGTGTGCACACCGACGCGAAAAATGCCACGCGTCAAAGCGTCGAAAAAAAAAAAACGCCCCGGGTTCGTTTTTTTTTTCCGACGCGTCGCGTCGAAATCTATTCGACCAATGAGAACGCCGCTTTTGCACACGTGTCTGGAGCTTCTGAAGTTACAGTAAAACACAACTTGGGGGCGCTCAAACACAAAACTGTCTTGCTGAGCACACATACCAGCGAAGATGATACACGCAGAGTAGCGTCTACACTGCCACGAAGAAATAATGACGGACATTATAAAATATTCCCGAACCACGCACCAATTGGAGCAACTGGTGCTTGAAATATTCATGTTTTCTTTGTTTGATTCTGACAAGCGCGTAAATACTTGCTCTCTTCTTCTGAGTGAAAAGCGACTTTGAGAAGCGTAAAGTTGCGCAGCGCCACCTTGTGTACAGGAGTATTTC
The DNA here is from genome assembly GCA_037389245.1 of Oryzias sinensis. Lineage (NCBI taxonomy): Eukaryota > Metazoa > Chordata > Actinopteri > Beloniformes > Adrianichthyidae > Oryzias > Oryzias sinensis. Next base: position 6,230,354 of record CM074495.1, read on the forward strand.
TGTTTACATTAAGCGCCATCTAACGTCAGGGAATGAAATTGCATGTTCGCTCGGCTCATCGTCAGAGAAAATCGCCTGGGTGTGAACACAAAAAACGTGGCGAAAAACGCTGGCGAATAACGCCTGGCGAATATTCGTCCCGGTGTGTACGGGCCTTAAGTGTGAAGAGGAAATAGGATGAAGACAATCGACAATCTTAAGGGTCTGATGTGTCAACATAGAAGCGTTAAGTGTCGGCAGGTGAAGCAATTTCAAATTAAAAGCTCCAAGCTCCCTCTTTGAATATAATAGCACATTCTGTGTAATGCATCGGGCACGGCACATGCTGCCCCCTATGAAGTGCCGCCCTGGGCGACCGCCCAAATCGCCCATATCAAAAACCGCCACTGTGTCAGATAAAAGTGCATAAAGTTTGTAGTGAGGGGTTTTACAGCCTAAAATGAGGTTCATGTTAAAATTTTCCTGTAATGTAATAACTTCTAAAAGGTATAAAATAACAGTTGCCATGTTTTTCTATAAACAATTAAGGCGGCATTGAGGGAAAGTGATATTTTTTAACTTTGAAAGCCTTAAATCTGCATTTCAAGTTGCAGGTAAAGAAGGTGTTGTAAGCCTCTTGTAAATCAGTGTGAGTTAAACGTTTTACCCTCTGACACCATGAAAACAGCTGCGGGAATGATCTGCCTGGATTATGGTATCTGTCGCAATCCGAAGCCTGTTGGGTGTTTTCAGAACAGAAATGTTGAGACACAGAGAGGGGAAGAAATAAGAAATGTAAGCTATCAACACCAGGAAACACAAGCAAACCTGCCGCAACTGTATTTTTACTAAATACTTTTATTATCACAAACCACAAAAGTCCTTTGTCTGCATCTGTGTTTCAGGGATTGTGCCTCACAGCTGTTCATTCTTTACAGATTAAGGATCTTCTTACATCCAAAGCATCATCTATAATTCAAATCAGCACGGCTTTAAGAATGACGGCCCCGCCTCCCTTCCACATGCACAGCTGCATTACTGTCTGAATAAGTTCTTAAAGGCAGAGAAATCTTTAGTCCTCATCTGGCTCTCCACATGATCAACCTTGATAATCTGTTCTCTAAAAGATGGGTCTCTCATGCAGTGTATACTTTTGTCTTACACTATGCACACAACACCTTTTTATTTTTATTTTTTATTCTTCTGCTGTTTTGTGATATCACTTATCGGTACAACAAGGCTCTGTAGATATAAGTATTGGCAACCAAAAGAAAATGTTGCTAAATAATATCAATATGTGGCTCAATAACCACATCTGAAGAACATAAGAAACAAAAATGTTAAGGTCTGTGTATGGCTTTGTAGTTTTTTGCAAAGGAATGGCTCGTATTGAGAAACTCAACCAAGACGAGGCTGGTTTGAGCTATTATTCATGACGGAGCGAGGACAATAGAAACCAGACGTCATCACACTGGAGAGGCAGATGAAGTTGAGGTCTCCTTGAAAGATTTTTTTTTTGCAGTATTTTTATTTTCGCAGTATTTCGCAGCTCTTTAAAACATATGCTTGTGTTTCTTGGATATTGTAGTTTTGCGCGCATCTGTTAAATTAGTGATAAGCTACATCAGTGAATGAAACCTTCCACAAAGGATTTTATCTTTAAAGATCAGCTACCATCATCTTTTGATCTATTTTAAAAGCGTTCCAGATTTTTCTACTCAAATCAAAAAGCATGTGTCTTTTTCTTGGATGTAGTTTCTTCAGAGCGGCAGTAGTTCATCAGAAATTGTGGGCGGGACTGTTGGTGCCCTTCTCTGTCGCTGAGAGCCATGCGCTTCTGGACGCTTTTTTTTTTTTGTCTACTCCTGATTCTCAGCCAGTTAAATTAAGAAACACTACAAAGTGCAATTTTGAGTTTAAAAAATGCCACAAGAACATGTTAAAAACACAAATTTCATTGGAGTGGGTCTTTAAATTCCAGCAGTTTAGTGCTCCTCTTCCGCTCTGCATCCTGTGCTTGAATGATTTTACATATGTGTGCGTATGTATTTGTGTTGTCCACCACGCCAAAGCTTTTGTAGAAAGAAAGGATTTGTCAGATCAGATGTTCTGTGATGACCTAAGGGGGCATGGATTAAATTTAGCATTTGAAGGGCTCTGTTTGGTGTAGATCCAGTCATGGATTAGCGCATCCCCAGCTGCCTTGTCTGTCTTTTTTCATCTGGCTGTCAGAAGTAATCGTACAATACCTTTTGAGAAAAGCCTTCCACACCATACCTTGAACAGTGATCACCATAATACAGCATTCTACGCTCTCGCTTTAGCATCAATTGCCTTCAGTCTCCATTGATATTGAGTACTTGAGCGTTTTGAAGCCAGCATTTTTCTAGCTCCCACATTTTTAAAAAGATCTTTATCCAGACCTTCCTTTTTGCAGAAGAAACTCCCGAATGTTCATTTGCAAGAAATACGTCTTTAAATGTTGATCATCAGCCTAAATTCTTTGAATTGATTATGATGTTCAACTTGAGATGAAAACTTGTCTTAACTTGAAACTCAGGTTGTCAAAAATTTGCCATGTCAGGATATCAGTTTTATGTTTATGCAGCCAGAAGATGCCAGTGAGGCTGAGGAGGAGGAAGCGTTGTTACACTTGTTGTGTAACAACATGGATTTGTTTAAGAAAAGCACGACTATTTAAGGAAACGTAAACTAAAGTAAAGGGGAAAAAACGATGCTATTCTTTTAAGAAAGAAGCAGTAACACTTTATAAAAAGATTTCTTAATAATCGAGTTAGAAGACATCGACAAGTATTAGTAATGTGTTCCAAGTGTTGTATGTTTGGGGATTGTCTTAATGTTGTACAGTTAATTTCTCATACTATGTTGTGATTTTTTTATGGCAGGAAAAGCCCTCACTTTTAATCAATTAGGAGGCTGCAGAACACTCAATTAGCTATTAAGAAAGACCTTAGTTGATATGTCTACTAATACAAGGAATTTAGAAATATGGAAAATATTGTGAAGATGAATACATTGGTCACGCTTTAGACTGGGGGGCTGCAAAACAATTAATAAAGTATTGTGAAAGACACAGCAATTATATTAATTAATTGCATATAAGAAATATACTAACAACCATGGGGCATTTGTTAAATATCTCCAAATACTAATAAATGTCTTTATAGGCATATTATTAGAAACTGTAAGATGTTTGTAAAACATCTAAATGTTTTTATGAAGAACATATTAACAACTAAGGAATTAGTAAGACATCTTAAACTGCCGATAAATGTCTTTTTAAGCAGCATTGTCTTTGTAAGACATCTATAAATACTTATTGTCTTATAAATGTCCTAAAAAAAGCTTAAAACACATTAATTGTGCTCGTTATAACTAGATTAATAAGAAACCTTTATATAAAGCATTACTAAAAAAACTTTCATAGCTCTGGAATATTTTGGTGCCATTTTTTTTCTCTATTACCTTTTTATTCTGCTGCTTTCTTTCCATCTTTACTTGACTAATCTTCATGCCAAAAGTCAGATCGATCCGTCTTCAACTCAGATGCATACTCCTTAAAAATCTCCCATGAAGTGTTTAGGAGCCTAGATGGGTTTTGCAACTCCCATAATAATGGAAATTTGAATGCAGATAAATAAGTTAGGAAGAACAGAAGACAGCCTGTCATATTTAAGATGATATGTCTGTAGAGAGTTTAGTTTTACAGGTTAATGATGGCTGGTGAGAGATTTAAAAAATGTGCAAAACAATGCAATTTCATAGAGTTGGTCCAAAGCCCTGAACATTCATTCAGCTGCTGGAAGCAGAAGAAAAATCTGTTTTACATAGAAGGAACTTTGTCATAATTGAACTTTGGTCAGACATCCGTCTGATCAGTTGTGGGTAAGCGGACAAAACCCAGAAAATCAGAAAATTCTGAACCACGAGTGTGAGCTGGAAGCTGCCTCCACAAAACAAGAAGCTTCCAGCTTTGAGAACGTGAAACCATATTCTGCTGCGTGAGAATGAACTGCTCTGTTGAGAAAATGTGTTCCAGAGGTAGAAAGGAACTCGGTTAGAGTTTGCATGTGGCAAGAAGAAATAAAAAGAATATTAAGAACTCAACATGGGTTTAATAAAGAAATATAATGTCTCCCATAAGAAAGACTGTTCTGAACTGCACACAACCTCAGCTGCTCCTTACCCACAACACACTTCTAATCTTTGCAACAAGACAGTTTCAGAATAATTTATGACTAAATTATCTCAAGCCTGATTTCCAAAATTTCTTTTTCAGCAATCTTTTTATTTAATGGGAATGGCAAAACTATTAGTACACAAATTGTTTGTAAATGACTCCACAAGCATTCTGGTTTTGATGTGGTCCAAAAGGAAAAATTTCAAGCCGGTTTTTATTTTTATTTTAAATGCATCAGTGACAGCAGGAAAGGAGGATCATGCCCAGCTTTACTCATGTGGTCTCCCTGGAGGTCTCGAACACCCAGAAGCTCACTTTATGCTGCAGACTAATATGCGCGTTCTCCGAGCCACATATCACTCCATGTGGGAGTAAATGGTCTGCTGCTGTCATGCCGATGCTTGGATCTCCCACCAGACATGTCCTACAACTTTATATGCTCTGGTCTTGCACTGAGCTGTGATGTTTGTTTTTTCAGCCCTCTGTGGTGCCGTTTACTTGACCAAAATACCTCAATACTGCAAGTTTTAATAAAGCAGATTAACGAGCAGGTTTGCATAGTTATTTCTTAGCATGCTGATGAAAAATGTTTATCTTATTGTAAAACCAGTAAAGGTGTATCATGCAGTAAATGAAATGTTCTTTTGTTGGATCCTAAAGTGCACATTTTGCTTCACGTTTTTAAGTTAAGTGGAAAAATGAAAACATTGTTATTTGACAGTTGTGTTTACAAGCTGCATCCATAGCGGAGTCCAAGTCCTTTCTGTTACCAGAGAGCTCAGGCATGTTTATTTGGTCATTGACTTCTCTTTTTAACTCAAAGTTCTCCAGATTATTTTACTAAGTCAAAATGAAAAAGAGTGAAGTTATGAATGAAGATAAAGTACTCAAGTCCAATCCTACTACTGAAAGAGAAAGCAACAAAAAAAAAAAAAAACAGCAACCAACATTAAAAACAAAGAGTCAGTGATCGTTTTCATTGTAGCTGAATGCCTCAGTTGGTTAAGTGTATGAGTGGCACATGTGAATCCAGGGTTCCATCCCCATGATAAGCCTTATCCTGTCCTGCGCCCTACTGCCTATCGATGTTTGCCATAAGGGGACCAAAGTCGGGCTCCCCCTGTGCCAGTCCCCTGCCTGGATAAAACAGGGTTGGATCAGGAAGGGCATCTGGCGTAAAAATTGCTGCCGTGCGACTCAGTGAACGGCCATTCTTCTCTGAAGGGATATGCCTTCAGGTCAACATTGATTGTTTTCATCCTTTTACTTCTTCTTTGTATTTAGTAACTGTAGATTCAGCTCAAACACATAAAAGTAAGTTAGAAACGAGAAAGAATTTTACTTCAAACTGTCGTTTATAGGGGCTGTTGCTCCAGATTAAAGACACAGAGTTGATGATGAAAAATGAATGTGATGTATATGAATAAAGTTCTCTAAATAAACATAAAAGTAAAGCATTTATTTCAGCATCATCTTCTATCATTTCAGTCTTACAATTAACCACCATTAAATGTTTATTAGCTATAATTGATTATTGTTTCTGCTGTAGGGTCATGAGATGGTTGCTGTGCAAAGCAAAGTTCTGGCTTCCCCCTGTGGTTGGGTGTAATGATCTGCCATTAACACATAATCGGATCATTATCCTGACTGCAGCCCCGTTCTGCCCTTCTTGCTTTGCTTTTATCTGTGACTGCAGCAGAAGCTGCTGCCTATTCTGCGTGGACGCGCTCTTATTGATGAGCTGTACGTGCGTCTCAGCAGGGTCACATCTACGTATCCTTGCTTGGAGCATGTAATATTGAAACAGCCCATCTCTTTCACTCTGTAGTATTACTAGTGACATGTGACCTTTCTTATTTCCGCTGGTTAGTTGGCTGATGGTGGAGTTTTCTGCCTGCTGCGATATTCAGGTTCAGTTCCACAATCATGGTCACTGCTTTGTTTCTCTCCTTCCTATTCCTTTTTTTTTTAATTGTCAACATTATGATAACAGTAGATGATTAACACCAGCACTTACCGATGTTCTAATGTGGCAACGAGCAGAAGGGAAGAGCTCTTTCATACCTAATCTATTTTGAAATAGTTCAGTGCTAACAAAAATAATTTTAGGTTTATGGCTGAATTTTTTTTTGTGCTGAGTATTACACAGAATCATTAAGGGGGACATTTACTGTATAATGTGCCTCTGGCTAAACTATAAAAGCCTTAATGGGACAAACTGACACATAAAAGCTTTTTGTTTAACAGTTTAAATTTGGAGGTTGTCAACAAAACTGTACTCAAAAAGGTTTGAGTTTATTTTTAAGCAGGCACAGTAAAACTGAAAAAACTTGTTGATAACATTCCTGTTGGCGCTTTTGCACATGGGAGGTGGATTTAATGATAGCTTGGATGCTTTCGAGTATAAAGGACAATAAATCGTTGATAATTAGGTTCCGGCTTTGTTTATTGCAGCTGATACATCAGCTTTACGGCACTGAAATCAGCCACGGACCGTTGTTTTTTATTTTCCTGAAAATACTTCCTGTTGGATTAAGATCTAGATTTCATTCAATTAGTATTGCTTCTCATTCGCTCACTGTATGGTTGTTGTTGGCTTTATCAGTTCAGATTCTGAGAATGTTTTACATTTTACTTTTCTGTTTGCCAGTTTATTGAGTAAGTAGTGAGTTAGTTGCTGCATTTCTTAGAACTATTGTCGACTACTGTTTTAGGTTTTGACAATGTTGATAATCTCAGTTTTACGTGTAATTAAAAGCTTAATTTTGCAGGAAGGTGTCTCAGATAATGCATCCAAAAGGAAATTCATTACACTTCATCCAGTGACAATGCCATCCTCTCAGGAGTCAGGGCATTGGTGTGCAGACCTTTTTTATGATGCCAAACAGCCTCCTGCTGTGTTTGTCATAAAAAGCATCCACTAAAAATGTTGTCACTTTGATTTTCAAAGAATCTAGAGGTCTTAAATTGGGCAGAAGACAGGGGTGGCATGACAGATAGAGGGAAAACACAAAATGTCGCAAAGCTTGAAGACTCAGCATGAAGTTACAAACTGTCAGTGTAGCTATAAGTTAGGTTGTCTTTTAAGTGTTTTCGTTTTGTTTTTTGTCTTTTTGGTGAATCTTTGTGGAAGTGACAGGATAAGTGTGTCTTCTTTAATTTGAGCCTCAGTCACAACTACCCTTAGTGGATACCGGGGTAAAAAATGGGCAAACCTGTACGTAACACACAGGTGGACCACGCAAAATATCAAGATCATAGACCGCTTGGGGAAGCGGTTGTAGCCAAGATGTTTATAACACGTAAGGGTGAAGTGGGTAAGACACAGGCACATCAATGCATGTGACTTTCATACACATTTGACAAACACTTTAGCAAACATTCTTGTCTAATAATGGCACTTACTGTTAAAAGTTTTATGTGGTATTAAGTTTTCAAAATCCCATTAAAATAATTATGAATGCTACCAGATAAACTTTACTTCCTGTGGAAAATGTCTGGGCTGTTGCTGCTAAAGTTTACATGAAGAAGCTACAAATGCTGAAACCTGGAAGTGTAGTAATTCTCAGCAAAATTTGTTACAAGTACAATAAAAAGTCAAATGATGAGGGTGAGTTGAAACCTTCAAAGAGATAAAAGACTATCAGTTAGAAAAAACTGAACAAAGTTCATCTAAATATTGCTTTACAACTTTAAGTATAAACCTGTTGAAAATTGTAGGAAAACAGTACATAGTGAGCAACAAGGAACTGTCATTGTTTAACTGTTAGCTCTCTTCCCTTTTGGTTAACAGGCCTTGATCCAAACCCTGGCTGGCTATGTGGAGTTTTCTCTGGGCACTCGTGGGTTTTCTCTGGATACTTGGGTGTCCTTCCACAGTTCAAAGACATGCTTCATAGGTTCTCTGTGACTCTAAATTGTCCATTAATGTGTGGGGCAGTCAATCAGTAGTGGACTGGAGAACTGCCCAGGGTGTGTGGGATATGCTCCTGCCTCCCCCCTGTGATCCGCAACAACTAACTGCTGTGGCATCAATATTTCTTTGTAGATGACTTTCTAATTATCCACAAAGATACAAAGCATCGGTCCTGATCAGAACAACAAACTTAATCAGCAAAGATAACTGCAGTGGATCCTTGGAGGAGCTCGTTTGCTGACTTAACAGGACAGGTATGAGTCCCTCTAACAATTTCCCGATGATTGATGTTGGAGAAGCAGTTCTGTAGTTTTTTACCGTTCCGAATTCTTGTGAGTGGAGTAAAGCAGGATGTCTTCAGTAGCACTGGAACCCTCTGGGTCAGATTTGGGATGAAAAGGTGAATCCTACACACTTATCTGCACAAGACTTCAAGACTCTGAGTCAAACACCAGTTTAACCTGCAGCTGACTCTTGTTGCATCTCCATTAGCGCTGAATTGAAGTTGTTTTGTGGCGTATCACACTGTGGCTTTGAGTTACAGTTCTTCCTCTATTTCAGTTGAGCTGAGTTGATGTGGACTAGACTGCCTCGTTGACAGAGGACAGCGCCAGGTGTTTTGTGTTTTTCCTGCTTTGCCACAAAGAGCCCGCCCACATGGAGGTGATACTCAAGTGTAATGCAAAAACAAAAAAGACTGAACAGAATAAATGAGAATCCAGGGGAATAAAGTTGAAATTGGTAAAAGAAAAGTGGATCTTGAACACAGATAGGACAGATGAAGAACATGAATGGAATCGTTGATGGATCAGTACTAAGATCCATGACTGAGTTAAAAAATCAAGCAGTTAGGATGTGACAGTCAAAAGGTTAAGTCAAGGATAGGCTGGAGATCTTTTTGGCTGGAGGATGCTAAGCTTCAAGCTTTTGGAGAACATGTTCTGTGTTTTGGCTCTGTGTAGATCCTTTCCAATTCCTTATGCTTCGAGCCTGTAATCTTTGCTCCTCCACTCTCCAAACCACTTCTCTGACGATGTTCTGCTTGAGCTTTGTACTCCAGCTTTTGGCTGTACTCCTCCTTCTTGTTTCTCATCTTAACATTTAATTGTCTTTGTAAAATTCTCTATAATTCTGTCTCCGTCCTGGTAAAGCCCCTCAAATTCTCTAAATGATTAACAAAAAGGAATTCTGAAAGAAAAAACTAAAATCTTAAAAAAAAAAAGGCCAGAAGTTAAGGATTAAAAGCCTTTAAACCTTAAAAAGGCGAACTGCAACTTAAAATATGCTGATAAACAACCTAAAAAAGAATGAAAGTACGGTGAAAAGTATGTAAGTCAAAATACATTTACTAAGAAATCATAAATAATTTTTGTAATTATAATTCTGGTTAATAGCAGATATCTTTATCTGTGTAAAGATTTTTAAGAAGCAGCTACTTAGACTTGGTTTATATATTATTATTGAATAGAAATAAAGCACTAGAATCAGAGTCGTAATGCGTTAAATGACTCCTTACCTTTTTAGTCCTTTTCTGTGTAAAACCAGCAGAACTCTTGCATAAAATAAAGTGACAAATGTTCCTAAAAGTATCTGACATTTAGGTGGGGGGTGAAATGGTTTTATAATTATTTCTAATGTTTTGTTTTTCTTTGTGAAGTGAAAAAACTAGCCTTCAATTCTGTCATAAACATTTAAATTTAGGCTGTTTGCTTTGAATAAAGAGAAATCAGAGTCCAAACAGAGAAGTTGGGGCTTGTTTGGTTCCTAAAAGCACAAAAAAAAAAACAATTATGAGACAAAGAAGCTCATGTTCTGCTCAACTGTTCCCCATTCAAAACAGGGCTTATTACCAATTAACAGACTCTTTAAAGAAATGTCCAAATCCATTTTACCTTAAAAAATTATTCAAACCTTTTAGGAATAAAACCAGTTGTAGTCTGCTTAAGATGTGAAACCATAAAAAAGGAAGGAAAAATTGGATTAGAAGTTGTAATGTTTAAAATAAAAAGAGAAAAGCACTAATTTGGTTAATCAATGAAAATGTCCACAAATTTTTTGTAATTTTCTTATCTGAGCAGGTAAAAGAGCTTTTTTTCTGCCGTCTGGATCATTAACACTCTAAAGCTAAAGGGGTTGAAAAAAAACTGAATACCAGAGTCGTTTAAGTCTTTAGGCTTGACTCTTTAATGTGTATTTCAGGTGAAATCCTTTACTCTCTTTGTGACCCATTATCCTCCTCTGTGTGAGCTGGAGCGCATGTATCCTGATCATGTGTCCAACTACCACATGGCGTTCTTACTCAACGAGACGCACATCTCTTCTGATACCAAAGGTATATTATACAATCACTTTAAGATTCATCGGGGACCATCTTACATCGAGTACAGCGATAACTATGTGTATTTCCAGAGGGAGACGTTAAGCCAGAGTTCATCACCTTCCTCTACAACTTAACAGAAGGAGCTGCAGGGCAAAGCTACGGCCTGAACGTGGCCAAGCTCGCTGACGTTCCGGATCCCATTCTGTGCACGGCTGCTCGCAAAGCCCAAGAACTGGAGAGCGCCGTCGAGGCCAGAAGGTACTCGTGTTAAAGGGGTGTCATTTTAACACAAATACATAAACATGTCGCTTTAAAATGACAAATGTGAATTTTCACTATCTATACCATTTCTTAAGTACAGTAATAGTCCTCCCACTAAACTATCAAAATAAACACCAACAGAGCCATGAGTCTAATGGAGTCAGGTGAGTTATGCAATGTAACTTTTGAAAGAGCGTCTTTAACACCACATTGAATGTTGTTTAAGCCTTAACACACAGATGAAGGCAACTTCTTACTTGGCCTAACACAGAGAATGGACCAGTCTTCCTTCAGAGTCAGAACATTTGCAGAGACAAGTTAATTGTGTTATTTAATCAAATTAATACTAATAAAAATATGTTTAGAAGACATTGGTTGGATATTTTTGGATAGAGTCTTTCAAGCTTTTGACACAAAACCCTGTAAACCTTCCTAAAATGTGTTCTGCAAATCCAATTCTTTCATAGTTACCAACCAAAGTCTGTAGTCCCCGCAAAGGTGGAGTCATGCACGCCGCATTGGTGGGACAAATCTGATGGTGGTACTGCAATTACATCAGTTACAGTGATCTGGTGGATATTATATCGCCTCCTCTTTTTTTAAGTTTGTTGGGTATTCCTTAATTTACACATGCGCTGAGCTTTAAGGAGGGGAAACAGATAAAACACAGCTGCAGCGCTGTCAGAAAACATTAATTGCAACATATCCGTCTTTTCACAGTCTTCTCACATCATCTTTGGACCTGCAGAGTGTTTTCTCACGGATAATTGATACAGAGAGGCCCTCGATTCCGGTCTTGACATAGATAACACATAGCCTTTACGCTGATGCTGGGAAGACGCCAAGATAGTCTGTCTCCTCCCAAGAGTTTCACCTTCACCTTACTGTGAAACAAACTTGGACACAGACACTTCTGCATGTATGATTATAGTACCTACAGTCAGGAACATAAATATTTGGACAGAGACACATTCTATCTTATTTTGTTTCTGTACATTACCACAGTGAATTTTGAATAAAGCAACTCAGATGCCATTGAAGTGCAGACTTTCAGCTTTTAGTCCATGGGTTGAACAAAAGATTGCATAAAATGTGAAAAACTGAAGCATTTTTTAAACACAATCCCTTCATTTCATGGGCTCGTAAGTAATTGGACAATTGACTTCCATGCTATTGCGTGGGCAGGTGTGGGTAATTCCCTTGTTATGTCATAAAATAAATAAGATAAAAGGACTGGAGTTGATTAGAGGACTCGTGTTTGCATTTTGAAGATTTTGCTGTGAACAGACAACATGCAGTCAAAGGAGCTCTCCATGCAGGTGAGAGGAGCAATCATTAAGCTGAGTAAACAGAAAAAAACATGCAAGAAATTGCTACAGTATTAGGAGTGGCAAAATCAATAGTGTGGTACATCCTGAAAAAGAAAGAAAGCACTGGTGAACTCAGCAATGCAAAAAGACCTGGACGTCCAAGGAAGACAACAGTGGTGGATGATCGCAGTATCATTTTCATGGTGAAGAGGAACCCGTTCACAACAGCCAACCAAGTGAACAACACTCTCCAGGACGTAAGCGTATCAATATCCAAGTCTACCATAAAAAGAAGACTGCATGAAAGTAGATACAGAGAGTACACTGCAAGATGCAAGCCACTCATAAGCCTCAAGAATAGGAAGGCTAGATTGGACTTTGCTAAAAAGCATCTAAAAAAGCCAGGACAGTTCTTGAAAAACATTCTTTGGACGGATGAAACCAAAATCAGCCTTTACCAGAATGATGGCAAGAGAAAATTATGGAGAAGGCGTGGAGAAGCTCATGATCCAAAGCACACTACATCATCAGTAAAACACGGTGGAGGCAGTGTGATGGTCTGGGTGTGCATGGCTGCTAGTGACATTGGGACACTAGTGTTTATTGATGACGTTACACAGGACAGAAGCAGCCCAATGAATTCTGAGGTGTTCAGAGACAAACTGTCTGCGCAGATCCAGGAGAATGCAGGTAAACTGATTGGGCAGCGTTTCATAATACAGATGGACAACGACGCAAAACATACAGCCAAAGCAATTCAGGAGTTTATTAAAGCAAA